>RPOG01000984.1:121884-200525 GCA_008086565.1 Thalassoma bifasciatum | reverse complement strand
ATGAGTCACTACAGACACTTGAGAGATACTTGCCAATAATTTCACACAGAAAAAATAACAGGAACATATAAATATATTTTCATATATTTGGTTGCGCCACCTGACATTTTTGGGTGCTCAAATTAAAAATACTAAAAAATAATGAACCTAAAATCTTTGAAATGTTGGTCAACTACTGAAATCTGTTAGAAAACATAATCCTTCTCTCAGAAATATGTTTTTTATCCATTTTCAAAGAACTTTTTAAAAATACGTGTTTAGACCCCCTTTTTAACAATGACCCATAGACATCAAGTTTATGGCGTCAAGTTAAGTGTTACCATTCATGGATCACTGAAAATAATGAGGAATGGCTATTAGCCTCTATACTTGCTTATCAATATATTTTTGTACATTTTTTTAAACTGGTGGATATTTAGACTTTGCTTGAGTTCCAGATTATTCCATAAATGTACACAGAGAAGGGAAATCTCAGAGAGGCATTGTTGCATGCTTTGTAGATATCTGGGAATCGCATATATGTCATTACTGACACTTTATAAATGAGTGTTTGAATGTGCAGTGCAGTTGTGCAAAGTGTCAGGGTGTTAAAATGTTCTCCATGCTTACGATCCTTAATGCTCAGAGTCAACTAAAGAGGAACGACAGTGATACCGACAGGGAGGAACAGCTTAAAATAACTTCAAATAGCTCAAAGAGTTAAACTTATTCCATGGATGATTGAAAGAAGAGCGACACTCCAGACACCTCTTCATTAGAGCAGGTCTGAGAAGGTTAACAGAGACGGCTGTGAAGGAGGCCCGCTCAGAAAAGTGATGAGTAGATTTTTAGCTTTCAGGGATTATTTTGTAGATATTTTTGATTCGTTTTAGATTAAGTCTTTAGAAAAAAATAATGCACATTTAAGCATGTAAATTATTCATTTAAGAAAACAGAACCAGGAATCAAAGTGGTACCAAGTATCTGACTGTGCAGTGTTTCACTACCTCAGTGATTCCCAACCTGTGGCCCCCTGGTGGGCCATGGAGGCATTGCAAGTGGGCCGCTAAATCATTTCCAAAAAACTATTATTTTTGTCAGGAGCTGTTTTATAAAGATACAAATATTCATAACTGTGTTAAAATGTTAAATATCAGTTATTGTCTTTAGAATATTAAAATGACCTGAAATGTGATTTAAAAAATGTTATTATACCTAAAACGTCATTAATAATGTTTAGCCTGAAATGTAATAACGGCAAAAAGTAAAAGTTATCACTTTTTGAGATCAGCATCTGTTACATCATTGACTTATTATATTTTGGGTTTTATTACTTTTTTCTAAACATTTCTGGCTCAGTACTTTTGTTACATTATCAACCATTTACTACATTTTGGGTAGTTGTTACACTGTTTTTATGACATTTCCGGTCTTTGTTAAAAATTGGACGCTAACTAGGCAATATATATTATATAGCCTTCATATTTATGGAGTCAGAGGCAGGTAAGAGGTGGGCCACAAACATTTAGTGAGACGTAAAAGTGGGCCCCGAAGTAGAAAAGGTTGGGAACTGCTGCACTACCTAGACTCCTGAGTCAGTGACACTAATGAGCCAACACTTTTGTTTCCATATTTATGTTTAAAGTAAAACATACCACCACAAAACCTTCTCACAGAACTGCAAAAGATTTGAACCTTATAATTCAGAATATGAGTAAGGAAGGTGCTCACCACTCACACTGAGTAGCATCATTAAACATCATATTTAGAGACTCGAGAGTTCTTGTTGGCTATCACAAGCTGTCCTGGAATGAAAACTCAGACGGAAACAACACCTGGTCATCTACATCTGGGTGAAATTTGAGCTTTCTAGGTAGAACCTTGTAGGAGTTAAAGAGCTTTTAGTCTCATGTGACCAAACACCAGTCAGAGTTGTACTCTCATCCGAAGACTTGGTGCAAAGAAAACCAGCTTCATCAGTGCTAAGTGTCCTCTTTTTAGTCAACTTTGCTCTCTTTGTGGAAATGTTTGCAAGATATCATGAAATCGTACTTCACAGTCACAGACTCTGCCTCCTCTGTTGCCGACATGAATGTGAATGAAGACATATGGCATTACAGAGGTCTCATCTATGATCTAAATGGCTACAGCTGGCTTCATGTGATCTGTAAGGCTATTGGCAACATGTACAAGTGACTGTCAGACCTGATAGCAAACAAATGACCCTTTAATACGGATATTACCCAAGATCACTGTGTGCTATTGGCAGGTCAAGCAAGGAGCGTTCGTTGTCTTTCACAAGCTGTCCTGGGATGAAAACTCTTTTTTTTCTTGCAGTTGAAACCATAGTCTGTATAATAAGTGGACGTAACGACGTTCGGCTCAAACTGAAGCCTCCAGCAGATGCCCCGCCCCCTGGTGTCTGGCTGCAGTATAGGTCATAAGCCCCGCCCCCTGGTGTCTGGCTGCAGTATAGGTCATAAGCCCCTCCCCATGTATTCCAGATATGAGCCGGGGAAACTTTAAAAAATTACGATACCTGGTAGAAACGTTTCTCTCATCTTTACGCTAAGGTAGTATGAGGATGTCATCTGGCTGCATGGTGTTCGGGTGTTTTTTTTTCTGAGAAGTTAGTTTCTCATTAGTTATTGGACGCTAAAAACCGCGATATAAGTTACGTTTTATGATAGTTGACAGCTGCCGTTCATGAGTAGTTTTTATCGGGGATATAAGAAACTTCGGGAAGGAGCCAAAAGGAGACTAAACCTTCTGATGAAGAAGAAATAAATATTTCTATTTCTCTTTTTTACTTTGCTCCACAGGAAATTCTCTACTGCGCAGACTCTCGCTGCACAATGG
This sequence comes from Thalassoma bifasciatum, assembly GCA_008086565.1. Classification (NCBI taxonomy): domain Eukaryota; kingdom Metazoa; phylum Chordata; class Actinopteri; order Labriformes; family Labridae; genus Thalassoma; species Thalassoma bifasciatum. The sequence continues at coordinate 197,687 of RPOG01000984.1, read as the reverse complement.
CGGCTAGAGAAACAGGGTTTTTTGGCTTCAAAAACGTAGAACGGTGACAGGCGGAGCCACGCTGTCCATTCTATATACAGTCAATGGTCGAAACCCTTAAAAAGCCAACACACCCAGCTTTGTCAGATTGACATTGAGGAGAAAATGCTCTAAGACTGTGAAGCTGCTGTTATTGATGAGAACGGACATGACAGACAGACAAACAACGGACTTTACAGGAGAAATTTCACCACTTGGAATAATTTGATGAAACAACACTTTTGATATGTTTGAACTCTGGATTCCTCTGGTGGAAAGGAGAGTGAATATTCAGGGTTTCAACCCATGGATGTGACACAATGACCTCCATTGTTGTGATCACTAGCCAAGCAATTCTTTCACTAATTGCGTGAAAAAACTGTGACACAAACTTAGTGACTGAAATGAGAAGAATCTAAACTTTCTAGCACTGTTTTATGACGTTTTGATGACCTGGTGGAAATGTTTGGGAAATAAAATCCACAATCTGTAACAAGAGGCACCAATCCTTACTCTAATACTTTTCCGGGAATCATCTGTATGTAGATTATTCCTGACGTAGATAATGATAATGATAATGATAATGACGTGACGCACAAAAGGAATAAAAAAAAAACCGAGTATAATAAGTGAGATCACATTGATTGGTGAAACTGCATGAGTCATGGCCCTGGCTTTTTTAATCTCCACATCTCCAGCACAAATCTCCTACAACCTCCTGTGACCTGAGGTTCAATCAGTGTAACGAAAACGACAAAAAAAAACAGCAGTCAGCTTGAAAGTATTATCCCCACGAAAGAGAGTAAAGTATTTCTATTACACGACTGAATTAACAGCAACAGGCAGCAGGCTCTCCTGTCTCAAAGCCTCTGCCGGCAATCATCCAATACAATTCATCTCTCCTTGCTCATTGGATTATGTGAAACAGCTCTGGGGGCTTGTGTAACCGTGTTAGCCTCTGAGGAGAAGCCCTGCTATCAGTTCCTCTTAGTCTGCTACTTACAGGACAGCACAGAGCCTTTGAACAAACAGGAGGAGCTGCTATCAGGCTGCAGTATCTGTGTACGTGCCCTTACACATGTACATACACACGTCCGCACCGAGCAAACAGACCCTCTCCTGCTGTCAACATTACACACACACAACCTGGTAATGGTTATGTGTACAAATGGAGTACACAAGCGTCTCCTGTCAGGCTCCTGGCTTCGACTGGCTCGACTGGTTTGGATCCTAATTGGANTCCACCTGACATGGAAATTGTTCCAGTCACCAATGAAGTGAAAAAACCTTTTTTATCAGTATTTCAGAGAAATCTACAAACTTTTCCACTTGGTCACAAATGTCATTTGGGCTCCTCTGGCTGATGCAGTTTCCTGTTTCCTGTTTTATTCTCTTCACTTTAAAATAAAAGTCTAATGTTACGGTTGCACCACCCTGACATTTGACAAGGTGAAAATTACGGGACGAAAGTTTTTTAAATTTCTCAACAGCTTTAAAATTATTTTTATGTGCAAAGAATGTTTTATTTAAAAAGGTTCGAGCATAAAATAATGCCACTGTATTTTTAATTTCCATTTAAAATAACTGACATTCAATTTTTAGAGTTTAATTACTGTGGATACTTGTCAGGACGGTTGCACCACCTGACATTTTGGGGGTTTGAGGAACCAAAACACAAAAAACATGTTATATTTTAATAGTTTAAAGATGTGTTCAAATAACACAGGTTTCATAGAATAAAGAAATACATGTGATGAAATACTCAATTCATGATGGAAGGAAATATTGCACTTGGACACAAAAAAAGGGACGTCACGTCATTGACCCATATACCACACATTTTTAGCAGACTGTAAACACTTAATATTTTATTCCAAATATTCTGATTCTGATTCTGCTGCATTACAACCAAATCATAGCGTGTGTCACTTCATGAGACTCATTCAAGTTTATTTTTTGACTGTTCATTGAACACAAAGTTGCTCATTGGTTAATATCTGTATGTAAAAGTGCAAACAGTTAATTTCTCTTTTTTACTTTGCTCCACCGGAAATTCTCTACTGTGCAGAGAAAGGAGGTTTTTTGGCTTCAAAATCGTAGAAACGTTGACAGCCGGAGCCACGCTGTCCACTCTATATACAGTCAATGGTCATGATACATTCAGGCGCTCTAACAAACTTGAGAATCTGACAATTACGCCAGTTTTTTTTCAGAATTTGGATTGGAAAAATGGTTTGTAAATGCCAATCATTTAAAAGTAAGAGTTTTTTTTTTTTTTTGAGACTGCAAAGTGGGCCCCAGTTGTAAAAGTTTGGGAACCACTGCTCTAGATTTTATCAGGAGTGCCACTGTGGAAGTGAGACACTGAATGACTAGGAGGGAAAGAGGGCAGAGAGTATCGTAATATCAGACACAGAAAAAGTGTTTTCCAGGGTCTCACCTTTGGGACGGCTCCAACTCGGATGCTGTTGATGAGGGAACACTCCAGAACCTGGCCTTCCTGCAGGAATGATACACAGGGAAAACAATTTATAAAAGAAAAAGGAGTCAAATTTTCTTTCTAATTTCTGCATCATTTTAATGACCAGTTGTACTGTTGAACAATGATAATAATAACAATAAATTTTATTTATAGAGCGCTTTTCTAGATACTCAAAGACGCTTCACAGACATTAAAAACATCAAATAAAACAACACAGTTATGATAACAAAAATAATAACCTATAACAATGAAAACAAGACAAAACAAAACCATGGGATACATTTAAAAGCAGTTAGACATTAAAAACACTTTTAAAAAGATGAGTTTTGAGGAGGGTTTTGAATGTGGATGGGTGTGGACAGGCTCGGATGTGTTGTGGTCAGGTGTTCCAGAGGGTGGGGGCAGCCACAGAGAAGGCTCTGTCCCCCCAGGTTCGGTGCTTGGTGTCGGGTGGTACGGAGAGGAAGTGGGCTTCGGATGAGCGGAGGTCGCGGGAAGGGGTGTAATGGTGGAGCAGGTTGGAGAGGTAGGAGGGGGCCTGGTTGTGGAGGGCTTTGTGGGTGAGGAGGAGGATTTTAAACTGTTGGTTGATGGGGAGCCAGTGGAGTTTTTGGAGGACAGGGGTGATGTGATCTCGGGCGCGGGTGTGAGTGAGAAGGCGGGCGGCGGAGTTCTGGATATGTTGTAGTTTTTTAGTTGTTTTGCAGGGAGGCCGTAGAGGAGGCTGTTACAAAGCCCAGTCTGGAAGTGATGAAGGCGTGGATCAAGGTTTCGGCGGTGGAGAAGGAAAGAGATGAACGGAGACTGGGGATGTTTTTGAGGTGGAAGAAGGCGGATTGTGTGATGCGATTGTTGTGATTTTCCAGAGTGAGATGGGAGTCTAGGATGATGCCGAGGTTGTGAACGTGTGGGGATGGGGTGAGGGAAACATTATCAATTGAAAGGCTGAAGTTGCTGGCGGTTGGGGTGAGGGATTTAGGACCAGTGATTAGGAGGTTTGACTTTTCACAGTTGAGTTGTAGGTAATTTAGTGCGTCTGCCTTCATGAATATACAGAATATGTGCAGATTATCGCAAAATACTGGGAGGAGGAGATGCAAAGGTAATCATTTAGCATCCACAATTTATTTAGCAGGTGCAAACTGGCACAGAGTTATGCACAAATGGCTGCGGTCACTGAGGCAAGAAGGGGGGAGAGAATATTCTGTGCGCATGTTGCAGAGGTCGCGTTAACCGATTATTCTCCGTCTTTGACAGACTTTTTTGAGCAATGACGGAAAAATCCTAATGCCGTCTGTCATTTTGAGGGATTAGAAAACGGCGAGCGATCCAGTCACTGTCACATCACATCACTCATCCATTCATCACTACACGTATAGCACCTGTAGTACACCCCCTGTCCAGTTGGTGGCGAGTGTGCATAATTAAGTAGGCATTGTGTTGTCTTGTTTATGAACCCACATTCTCTGATATGCTGGCTCGTCTCATCTGTTTACACGTCTGCATCGATCGGCCCCGCTACCGGCTCCGCTATCCCGTTGCTGAAAGCTCGCTCAAGAGCTATGGACTTGATGCGTTGTGTTTTAATTCAAATTGTTTAAAAAAAAGTGTGTTCTACTCGCTGTAAGTGCACATTTCCTCTGCTCGCAAATCTATTGACAGCAGGGTGTTTTCTAATGTTTGTCTATTATTTTCTCTTTCTGTCCAGTAAACAATAAATTGCAATAATTAATGTTACAAGTTGTGATGGGGTCCCTTTTGCGATGACATAATTAAATATAATATGAATAATTAATAAGTCTCATTATTTTTTTTATTTCTATTTTTTTACTGACTGAACTTTATTCATCATGATGGAAATTTTACAACCCTGTCTGTCAAAATGACGGACAAGTAAAACATCTGACTGGATGTTTGGCATGTTGAGATACTTGGACTGTCAGAAATGAAAAAAGAGACCGTAGATATAAGAAATAAGATAAGATTCAATAAGAAATTAGAAACTGGTTCAGTTTGAGAGTTTGATTCCCAGAGGAATAGTCTCTTCTTCTCTGTAACATCACATGTGATCAAAAGTCTGGATGACAAGCTGTTTGTTGTTTGTCTTAGATATTAAGCTTCTAAGCAGCACACTTTGGTGATGGCTGATTGCTTTGAATACTAAGCTAACACACACACACACACTGGGCTCTAATTGTCAAAAGTTAATGTATTTCAACACCTCACGCAATTCATCCACTGCGATGAAAGAGTTGTGTTAAACTGTTTGCTCTAAACACCAGACTGTTTGATCTGTAAAAATTAAAGCACCTCGGGCTTATTTGTTGAGCCATTTCATTGATAACATGTCAGTATTACATTCCTGTAAAGAGGATCACGTGTGAAGAGGATCTCAGTGATAGATGGTGAGAAAAAAAAAAGATTTACAAAAAAGAAGTGAGGCTGTACCTTTCCCTCGCTCTTCCAGGTGATGAAAAAGCCGAATTCGTCCACCATCACTTTACAGTTGGGCTCAAAGATGTACGGGTCCTGCGGAGGAGGAAGGAAAAAAAAACATTTACAGGGTTTTATTTGACATGGAGAGATATTAAACAGGCAGCTTGTTGAAGATAAACTTTGAGTTTATATAACCAGGCACACAGATACAGCTCTTACTCATTTCTTAAGATGAAGCTGTCATCTCCAGGATCCACACAAAGTAAGCACATACAATAAGTGCCAACACACACACACAGAGTTCAGAGAGATGAAACCTATTCAAGGCAAAGAAAGTGGGATGGATGTAGTTGCAGTGAAGTGTTAAATGCAAACATCAGCTGCATGTTCGACCTTAAACAACCCTGTTTGATGATGTCGGTCTTTTTGTGCGAGTCTTTGATCCTGAAGGCACAAAGCCGCCGCTGTAAACCTCGACATCCTCTCTTTTAGAAACACACTGCAACTTCTATTCAGCTCAACAGGAGCGTGTGAGCTGAAATCTACCAGCAGGAGTCAGCGTGTGTAACCCTCACACTTTTGCAGCTATAATGCTCTAACTATGCTTAAGGGTCAATGACAAAAAGATGGTCTAAAAACATATTTTTAAAAAGTTCTTTAAAAATGGATAAAAACTATTTCTGAGTGAAGAATTAAGTTTTCTAACAGATTTCAGTAGTTGACCAACATTTCACAGTTTTTAGCTTCATTATTTTTTAGTATTTTTAATTTGAGCACCCAAAAATGTCAGGTGGCGCAACCAAATATATGAAAATATATTCATATGTTCCTGTTATTTTTTCTGTGTGAAATTATTGGCAAGTATCTCTCAAGTGTCTGTAGTGACTCATACATTTTCATTTTGTGTGTTTCATTTCTTTTATTTGACTTATTCTATTTATTATTGATGTTAAAATAACATTTCACATTATTACATTGGTTGTACCACCTGACATGGAAATTGTTCCAGTCACCAATGAAGTGAAAAAACCTTTTTTATCAGTATTTCAGAGAAACCTACAAACTTTTCCACTTGGTCACAAATGTCATTTGGGCTCCTCTGGCTGATGCAGTTTCCTGTTTCCTATTTTATTCTCTTCACTTTAAAATAAAAGTCTAATGTTACGGTTGCACCACCCTGACATTTGACGAGGTGAAAATTACGGGACAAAAGTTTTTTACATTTCTCAACAGCTTTAAAATTCTTTTTATTTGCAAAGAATGTTTTATTTAAAAAGGTTCAAGCATAAAATAATGCCACTGTGTTTTTAATTTCCATTTACAATAACTGACATTCAATTTTTAGAGTTTAATAACTGTGGATACTTGTCAGGACGGTTGCACCACCTGACAGTTTGGGGGTTTGAGGAACCAAAACATAAAAACACGTTTTATTTCAATAGTTTAAAGATGTGTTCAAATAACACAGGTTTCATAGAATAAAGAAATACATGTGATGAAATACTCAATTCATGATGGAAGGAAATATTGCACTCAGACACAAAAAAAGGGACGTCACGTCATTGACCCACTTCCGTACCTATCCTCCTCATGTATGTGTTTCTTTTTGATTCAAAACAAGAATACTTAAAAGAAATCTTAAAATAATGACAGAATAAATCACAATTTCAATAAAGGGTAGAAAATGGAAATTAGATAATATTTTTGCAAATCATCCAGCCCTAAAAGTTACACATGTAAAACTGGAGGCTGGGTTATGCTGGGTCACACTAATGTTAACAATAGGGAGCAGGGTGACACACACACACACACACACACACACACACACACACATCAGTTATTATTAATTAAGGATGTTGTCTCTGTGTAAATAGGACTGAGCTCGTTCTCTGGCTCGGTCTGTAATCTAACACCGTCATAAAAACAATCCACAATCCTATTTCCATTAAGGTCACAGTGAGACGTATGTAAGTGCCGTTAAAAGCCGGACTCTCTTTCATCTGAAATAAAACCTGACAGAGTCTTCAGCTGCACGTCGTGAGGAGACTCTGCAGACGAGATGGTCTTAAATGACCTGACTGTTAAAAAAAAAAACGGCTCAGTTACATCCTCAGAAAGCTTGTTCTGGTGATGCTGAAAACTTTACGAGATGATTCAGTTTTTCCACACACAAGGGAGCAAAGGCCAAAAATGTTTGGGTGGATTCTTACCAGGGCTGGGCACTTTATTGCAAATTAGATTAAATCACAATATGAAAGGACAGTGCAATATTTTTGTAACCTGAAATGAGTCAGAATACCAGATTTAACTTTTTGCAGTCGTAGAACCAAACTATTACAATCTTTACAAGAGCAATAATCTAGAGAGTGAAAAGTGTCAAAATGCAAAAGAAGCAACAATAAAACTAATTCAAAAATGGCAAATATGGCTAGGAAGCAAGAAAAATTGGCCAGAACATTCTGAGGAAACTTGTAAATCGGTCTGTTAGGAGCAAAAAATGGTCAAAAATGAAGAAAAAAATGGGCGAAACACCAAAATTCGCAAAGAAAATGTATTGACTTCATAGAAATGAACTTGTTTTTCAGTAGCCTGACACTGTTATCTAAAATATCCTTGATTATTGATCTTATTTATTGTTCTAAATTTTCCAAGACACTAAATTTTGGGTTTCATTATTTGTGAGTCATAATCATCAACATTTAAAAAAAAAAAAAAAGGCTTGAAATAATTCACTCTTTGTTTAATGAGTCTATATAATATCTGGGTTTCACTTTCTGTAATGAGTGACCAAAAATATATAACATTTTAATAATATTCTAATTCTTTCGATGTGCATGTTTATGCAAACAATCTCTTTTGTGATTTCTTTTTCTTTTTTACAAAAATCCTACTTTTCACACTCATAATTTTGACGTTTTATCTGATAGATTTTAAAGTTTCTGCTCATTATTTTGACTCAGGATGCTGGAATTTTTAAGTCTTTTCCTCAAAATTATAATTCAATATGAGAAAAAAAAAACTCAACAAAGCCAGGTTTTTCTTTTCTTTCCATAGTTTTTCTTAATCAAAAACGAGGAAAATAATGATCAGAAATGTATACAAAAATGATCCCCTTCAATACTGTGTTTACCTTTAAAGCCAAAATGATGGTCTGTAATTTTGCACGGGGTGTAAAAGATCGAGTTCTAACCATAGACTGTATAATGAGTGGACGTAACGACGTTCGGCTCAAACTGAAGCCTCCAGCAGATGCCCCGCCCCCTGGTGTCTGGCTGCAGTATAGGTCATAAGCCCCGCCCCCTGGTGTCTGGCTGCAGTATAGGTCATAAGCCCCGCCCCCTCATGTATTCCAGATATGAGCTGGAAACTTTAATAAATTACAATACCTCTTAGAAACGTTTCTCTCATCTTTACTCTAAGGTAGTATGATGATGTCATCTGGCTGCATGGTGTTCGGGTGTTTTTTTTCTGAGAAGTTAGTTTCTCATTAGTTATTGGACGTTAAAAACCGAGATATAAGTTTCGTTTTACGATAGTTGACAGCTGCCGTTCGTGAGTAGTTTTTATCGGGGATATAAGAAACTTCGGGAAAGAGCCAAAAGGAGACTAAACCTTCTGAAGAAGAAGAAATAAATGTTTTTATTTCTCTTTTTTACTTGGCTCCACCGGAAATTCTCTACTGCGCAGACTCTGGCTGCACAATGGCGGCTAGAGAAACAGGGTTTTTTTTTTTAGGCTTCAAAATCGTAGAACGGTGACAGGCGGGGCCACGCTGTCCATTCTATATACAGTCAATGGTTCCAACACCTTAGACAAATTACCAGCAACAGCAATGGCCCTGTGATTGACCTTTGACCTTTGACCCCCTCGTTTATTTGTCATTTATTACAGCACTCTTTCATTTTCTTTATCTGTTTTGTGTGTGTTTGTGTGAGAGAGTGTGTAAGTGTAGAGCGCTGAAGCTCGGTTGCCTGGCAAACACAGCGCCTGCAGGGGACATCTGCTTCGATTGAAATGACTTATGCCGGCTCCACGCACAGTCACACGCACGTTTTTTATCAGTCGCTCTCTCTCTCACACATACACACAGTGATGCTAAAACAGAACGGATCTCTTACATAAATGATCGTGACGCCCCATAGAGTGACAGATGGTAGAGACAGGTAATGCACAGGTGTGTTACTGAGTGCGTGTGTTAGTGTAAAGCTACGTAATATTCTGTACAAATCAGGGAATTACAGGATGAACCTCCACATTTCATTAACATATTATACTTCTGCTGATTTTATGATATTTATAAAGCTGTGGTGAAATAACCAGCACCTTTTCTTGTCTCTCATGCTGAATGTTTTTCCTTCAAATTGACATAGTTCCTTTTCAGTGCGGTGAAAAGCAGCTTCGAATGCTTTATTGATTATCATTATTTCATCTATTTCCTTTCCCAAAGTGAGATATTTCAGGTGATTGTCTCTTTTCTGAAAAGCCTAAACACAAAGAGGTCAGGGGTCAATGAGACACTCGTGCTTGGTCAGGATGACAACAATTAGGCCTCCCTGGTGTGTGTGTGTCTATATGTGGGTGTGTGTTTTTGATTCAATGTCTCCCTGATTAGAAATCAATGGCTTAAGACCTGCTGATGGTTTGTTTCCATGGGGACTAAACAGCCCATTGACAAACTGTAGATGAGGGCAGAGAAAAACAGGTCAAACTTCAGACACAAAAACACAAGCACTGGCTCGTTGGTGTTTTTTCAGTCTTATACTTTTTCGATGTCAAACGCAACAACTGCTGCTCGTCTGGGTGCATTTATAATACATTTCACATCTGGTAATTTTCAAATCACCCTCAGAGGTGAGTTTTTGCTGTGGCACATTCAGACGTTTCTCATGTTTGTGATTGAAAACGCTGCACAGACTCACTTTGTTTTAGCGGCAGCACTTCACTCTGTAGCACACAGCTAATAGAAAAAAGAAGACGTCTACATAAGGCTTCAGTCGCACAATGTGAATTGAAAACTTCTGGATATCCAGCATAAAATTACTTATTGTTAAACTTAAAAATCAGTATAAAAAAACAGCTTTTATTGAGTCGTACCCCGATATTCAACCATCACTTCACGTGCCCATGTGTCTGAAGTCTGGTGACATTACTAAAACACTTCATCCTAGGGCTTTGCAACGAACAGCTAGATAGATAAATTCACTAAAATGTAACATTCTAATTTTCGGATAATGAACTATTTGCAAAAATAATCCAATTATGTTGAAATGTTGAGCATCAGGGTTGTAACTTAGCATTTCAACATTAAACATTTGTGGCAAGAAAGTGCTTAATGTTGAAATCTCTTGCTTTTCTTTGCAGGAAAAGCTCAGTATTTCAACAACCTACCCCCCTCTAGTTGCAATTATTATTCCCTTTATTGCAACTGTGCGATTATTTCTAGGTTCATTTTATGTGTTGTTGTTATCATTTACTCCAGAAAAAAACATTTCAGTTTTAACATATTGATTTCTCAGTACATAAACTACAACAAATATGTCAACACAACATCCAACTGTTTGTACTGTGACTTTACAGTTGTTTCACAAATTTCTCCAACATGAAAACCCTCAACTCAATATTAATGTGACCATCACGGACTATTTCTATATGGACATTAGCCTCAGTGTTGTATGGAGGGATGAGCAGACAGGTGAGGAGAGACCGAGAGCAGAGCGGCCGTCGGTTATGGTTAGAAAACTTTATTGGTCTCACAGTGAAGTTGTTGTGAGTAGAGGGCTGGGCTGTTTATTACAGTTTTAGGAGAGACTACAGTGTAATTTACCTTAAAAACATGTATCTGATCTCCAAGGCTTCTCCGCGGAGCGTGGACTGCTCTAAAGAAACTTCTTTCATCTCGCAGTGAACTACTCAGGGCGAGTCCCACACTCACTGCTGATTGGCTGTTACTGTGCTGTAGCTCTGTGTGGAACCATAGACTGTATAATGAGTGGACGTAACGACGTTCGACTCAAACTGAAGCCTCCAGCAGATGCCCCGCCCGCTGGTGTCTGGCTGCAGTATAGGTCATAAGCCCCGCCTCCCCATGTATTCCAGATATGAGCTGGGAAAACTTTAAAAAATTACGATACCTCGTAGAAACGTTTCTCTCATCTTTACTCTAAGGTAGTATGATGATGTCATCTGGCTGCATGGTGTTCAGGTGTTTTTTTTCCTGAGAAGTTAGTTTCTCATTAGTTATTGGACGTTAAAAACCGCGATATAAGTTTCGTTTTACGATAGTTGACAGCTGCCGTTCGTGAGTAGTTTTTATCGGGGATATAAGAAACTTCGGGAAAGAGCCAAAAGGAGACTAAACCTTCTGAAGAAGAGGAAATAAATATTTTTATTTCTCTTTTTTACTTGGCTCCACCGGAAATTCTCTACTGCACAGACTCTGGCTGCACAATGGCGGCTAGAGAAACTGGGTTTTTTGGCTTCAAAATCGTAGAACGGTGACAGGCGGAAGCACGCTGTCCATTCGATATACAGTTAATGTGTGTAACCAATCAGACGCATTTGTGGGTGGGACAATGCTGGAGGCAGAAAAGTGACTGCAGACAGAGGCACGCCGGCTTCACGGAGCTTCACTCTTTTAAATGGATCATTATCTGTCCTCAGATCAAAAAAAGGGCAAATGCCGATTTTTGCATTTTTGCATTTTTGCAAATATCGGCATGACCGATAATCAGTCTATCCCTTTCAATTAACCACACTTTACACATCCTGTTATATTGTGATGCTTTTATTTTTCTGAAAAATGCTTTGTTGTCTCTAATCCCATAGTAATATTGTATCGAATTGATATCTAGATATCTTGCATTAGTACAGAGACATGAAATTTTGTCCATATCGTTCAGCCCTAGTTTCAATTACTGACAATCTATGAATTGTGATTTTATCCACTGTTTTTGTGTTTTCATGTATATAGATTTGGATCTATGGGTCTGGAATAAGGTCTAAAGTTAAGCAAAGGTCAGCACCAAAAATCTACTTTGTTGAATAAGTTCCAACCTTTTTGATTGAAAAGCAAATCAGGAGGTGAAGCTGATACAAATGTAACTATAATAAATCAATATGAGTAATTAGTATTGTGAAAGATAAAATGATTGAATAATGATTAACTGCTGTGTGAGGGGGGTTGTGAGATCTCCCTGGTGACGTCTAATTTTAGTCTTAAAGGTGACTGACACACATCGACCTTATTAAGATTCAGGCCAGTCCTAACCCTGGCCTGCCGCGGCCTGGCTCATATTCACAGCAGCAACACACCGAGGACTCTCTTCAGAGGCACGCCGGCCCACTTTCTCCACTCTCTTTGACATGACTGTGGATTTGATGATGCTTTTCCCTACGCGCTCTCCAGATTTTTTCTTCCCTGCCTAAGAGGGATCCTCCATCCGCCCACTGATACCCGCAGAAAAAGAGAGGACTGAGGGGATTTCCTGATGTGTGCAAAGGCAACTGTAACCATGTGTGTGTTTGTGTGCCTGTGCGTTTCTGTGTGTGTGTGTGTGTGGGCTGTGTGACACACTTTGCCTTTGCTCTGCGAATGTCCTAGCTGAGTGTCCTGATTAAGTTAGTCAAAGGAAATGTGGGCAAAATGAGAGGAGGATGTACGTGGAGGTCACGTGCATGCAGATAACTACAACAGAGCACAATCAAATCTACAATCTGTTATAATAAATGAACTAATACTAAGAGATAAAATAGAGTTCTTGTTTTTGCAGATTTGCTGCAGACAAGCAGTCACCACCTGCCTCTAAATGATAGAAATCAATGCAGCTACTCTCCACCTACATCTGTGTCTACAACAATGAATTAAATCAGAGCACACACTCACTGTCGTGTGTGTGTGTGTGGGCAAATGAGTGACCTGGGGATGGTCATTGAGCATAAAGGATTATCAAAGGACGGAGCCAATAACCCATGTCCCCATTACTGAGGTTACAGACAAAGTCATACACCTCACAGAGCAGGAGGAACTTTTACATTTTTATCACGAATTCTAAAAAGATGGAAGCGCCAGGATATGACGTTATGTGTTAAGGTTAATTTTTATGACCCCCACATGAGTTCCGTTGAAGTATTTTATGAATTGTTGAAAAAGAAAACAGCAGAAAGCTTATGAAGGAATCAGAAATGTTTCATTTTTACCTCATCAAACCTGTCGAAGGAGGCGCCATCCTGCATGAACTCAGGCAGGTGCTTCTGCCAGTTGAACTCGTAGGACTTTGTCATGGCTGCTCACAAACCTGCATCACAACCAGAGGAGAGAAAAAGACAGAAAAACAAAGAGAGAGAGAGTCAGTAAAACATATATTACAACCAGGCGTTGGGACTCAAAGAGCTTCAGGGGCAGAATGTACATTAGGGATGTTCGAAACCACTTTTTTCAGGCCAATATCACTACAATGACTCTGATACCACCAGTATCTGCCCATATTGGCTTAAGAATGAACGATCAGTTATCAGCCAATAACACGCTGATATCTGATGATATATTTGGCTGTAGCTTTCTTGATTTAATACCCAACTAAAGACGTGTACAGTGTAACATCCTGTGAGCAGAGGTCATGTTTCCTCACTCTGACAATTGTGAAATTGAGCAAATTGTCCCTGGTTGTTGGACTCGTAATGGGTTGAAAAAACTTTTTTTATCAGTATTTCAGAGAAATCTACAAACTTTTCCACTTGGTCACAAATGTCATTTGGGCTCCTCTGGCTGATGCAGTTTCCTGTTTCCTGTTTTATTCTCTTCACTTTAAAATAAAAGTCTAATGTTACGGTTGCACCACCCTGACATTTGACAAGGTGAAAATTACGGGACAAAAGTTTTTTAAATTTCTCAACAGCTTTAAGATTCTTTTTATTTGCAAAGAATGTTTTATTTAAAAAGGTTCAAGCCTAAAATAATGCCACTGTATTTTTAATTTCCATTTACAATAACTGACATTCAATTTTTAGAGTTTAATTACTGTGGATACTTGTCAGGACGGTTGCACCACCTGACATTTTGGGGGTTTGAGGAACCAAAACACAAAAAAACATGTTATATTTTAATGGTTTAAAGATGTGTTCAAATAACACAGGTTTCATAGAATAAAGAAATACATGTGATGAAATACTCAATTCATGATGGAAGGAAATATTGCACTCGGACACAAAAAAGGGACGTCACGTCATTGACCCATATAACAGTGAGTACTGGTGGCAGCCTTCACAAGTTCTCAATACATTGTAATAAGGTTGATATTGGTCTGATACCGGTGCCTTATGGGTACTCGTGCATTCCTATAAATGATGTTCTTAAAATCTATCCTTTCTCCCGCTTCCACAGAATAAAGAGCTAAATTTACTGAACACACAGCTTATTTCCAAAGTCCTTAAGGAACACATCTTAAACAAAGTCCCCTAAGAGACAGAATAGCTAAACAAAAAGCCAGCAACAAATAAACACATCTGATAGGAAGGATTTTGGAGTTGTTTTGAGTAAAAACACAGGAGGGCAGCTTGGATTATGAAGAGAGAAGAACAGATGTGATACCGCAGTAATCAAGTGTGAATGTCTTAGAAACTTGACAGTCCTAAAAATGATGTTTCTTTTAAAAAAACGAACAAAAACTGAATACTGGGGTGCCATTTTTCAGAATAGTAATAATCTACGTCATGTTATTACCCAAACTCTTTGCTGGTTTCCTTTTAAAGGCATATTAAAACCTAAAAAAAATGCATCTCAGAGCAGAAAACAGACACTGATAATAAAGGAACAAAAGATACAAGTGAGATTAAAGAAAACATACTTTCCTCATGTTTCAATGATAACAGACAAAAGACGACAGCTTGTCATTCAACAAAGAAGTATTTCATCAAAGTGCTGGGACCTGACACGTGCAAGTGTTAACAATCAAATGGTTTATACTTTGTTCTGAAGCTTTTCCAGACACCTACAAAATATAAAGAGTATAATCCATGATTACATTTGTCTCTTTGAGGGGGTTTCTGTGAAGTCTGTGTTCCCTGTCAGCTATTGAAGTGAACACTTTTATCTCTGCATATTCACTTTGAGTTATATCCAATTGTAAAACATGAAGCTGCGCAGGCATTTTCTCAGAGTTGTGTACAATAGAGAGTGATTTTTAACAAAGTCTAGACAAGATAAAGGGCTAGCAATTGGTGGGAATTTTCTGAAGTAGGAACAAATCAATCTCTGTGGTTATAAAATAATTTTACAAGGCTCTTTATGGCAATCGTTTGATAATGCAGTTCCTGGCAGCCCAACAACAAAACTCTTAAAACGCATACAGTTCCCTCCTGATCGCCCGCTCCAAAGCTGAGTTTCAGCTCCAGATTTAAACTGTTCCAGGCTGAAAAATTCATTCATAACGAAAGCCATCGCACAACTGAATTCAAATTTCAGAAAATAACCGTCATTATGCAATTGTTTTTTTATTTCCGCGATGGTGCTGCCTTCGGTTGTCCTTCAGGGTATTTCTGTACACGTCTGTTTCTGTGTTATATCTGGATGTGGTTGATTGTATTTTTTATGCTTTTATGTTTTTGCCTGCTTGCAAACCGAATTTCCCTCCAGGGATGATAAAAAAAAAGTTGATGTTGAAGTATATTTTGCACTTCAGGGGTCTCAAACTGAAATAACCTGAGGGCCACTGAGCATTTGGTCTTGTCACAATATAAATGAAACCGCTATCAACTGTTGGAACAACTGCACTTCTCAGCACACACTATTTTACAGTCTTATTTGGCTTTTATCGCCAATGGCTTGCTTCTAAACACCTAAGAGCCCTTCTCCTCTCTGAAAAAAGTGGCAGTTGACACCCTCAGTATGGCTTAAAGATGGACATCAATGCTGTTTTGAGTCATTTACTGCTTTTTGAGAGCATGGGAAGTGGATATACTTGCTTATCATGCATGACAGCATTCATCACTTGAGATAGCACAGCAGTAAAAGTACTCTGGGAGACGCTGGCACTAACTGTGCTAGTGTGCTGGAATGATCCAGGTGTAAGAAAATGCAGTGTTCCATTATAGATATTACATGGCTCCTTTTTGTGACGAGCTCAAAACAGCCCAAAGCTTGTGCAGCAGCTCAAAAATGGCACTGCTGGATAGACAATATGTCTCAACTGTTTATTTCTGACAGTCACAGGAGATCCACTCTCTCTCCCTCGTCATTGTACCTTAGCCTTGTTCTGCCACAATGACACAAAAGTACAGACAACAACCATCTACAGCAGTGGTTCCCAACCTTTTCCAATTCAGGGCCCACTTTTAAGTGTCAAAATTTTTTCACGGCCCACCTCTGACCATATAATTATGGGGGCTGTATAGTGACTTGTTAGCGCTTGATTTGTAACAAAGACCCGAAATGTAAGAAAAAAAAATGTAATAAAGCCTGAAATGTGATAACTGGTCAATGATGTAACAGGTGCTGAGCCCAGAAGGTGATAGTCATTTGCCCACGATATAACAACTTGTTAAATGTTGGGTCCGTGATTATAGTCTTGGGATATACAACATTTGTTTAATCAAATTTCAGGGTTTTGTTAAATTTGGGGTCATGTTACATGTTGGGCTTTAACTTGCCCTCTTCAAGGACTTTTCTTATATACAAACGTTTGAACGTGTTGAATATCCTTACAAATGTAACCAAGTTTTAATATTAAACATTATTCTTTACATTTGTATCTTTATATAATTACCCTTCATTAAAATTCAGACTATTTTGAAAATGATTTTGCGGCCCACTTGCAATATCTCCGCGGCCCACCAGGGGGCCACGGACCACATGTTGGGAATCACTGATCTACAGGATTGATAAAACACTGTGCAGGTGCTAAATGATTACATTTGCATCATCTCCTCCAACTTTTTTGCCCGTCCTGATAATCTGCATACATTCTGCATATTCATGAAAGCAGACACACTAAATGGATTGCGTATGCTATTTTGTTACACATTTTTAAGTTTGCACGTTTTAATATCCACAAATCTTTGGTAGATCGGGCCATATGTCTGGACCTATTCTTTGATTTTCCACCTTTCTTGCTCTCTGAAACACATTTTGTGACTTTGGCAGCTCTTTCTTTACAAACTTTTGGCATTGAAAAACGTGTATTACAAAAAAACCTTTAACAGCATCAAACAGGAAATGGCATTAATAATATTTAGCTGAACTTAAAAACACGAACACTAAATGCAATGTTATTTTATTTTTGTCCATTTTTGCAGTCTGGTATGCTTTAGAATGAAAATCATGTTATATTTATGTCATGTCACAGTTTTATCAACTACAAGTGATATTTTTGATGATATTTTTTTCTGTGTACACACTCTTTTCTTCGATTACTGTGTTTTTTCAGGTTCAACTTTCTGTTACTCATCTGGTGTGAATGGGAGGGTTTGGGGGGAGGGGCTAGGACATGATTTGCAAATTATTTTCAAATACTGTGGCACTCAGCTTGTTCTTTTGTCAGTTTTAGTGTGTGTTTTCAATGCCAAAATCTATTTTCAACACCAAACATTAAAATCAACATTTTGGCTCCACATAATTTCCCTAAAACTACACAGAAATGATCATTTTCCCACTTCTAACTGAACACTCTGTGCCTGACATTAACCTTTCCTTGGCCTTTGAGAAGACATCTTCTTTCAACAGTGTTTTGAGGGTGTTAGCAACGTGCCAAATGTTTGTTTTTCTCTCACTTGAGTTCACACGGTATCATGCTGCGTTCAGGGTCAGCTCAGGAATCTGATACTTCTTCTTCGGACTTGGATTGACTCCCTTGCTCAGCGACTTCTAAAAGGCAACTTTTTGAGTCTCACAGTATCTCTGAGCGCTGATTTAACTTAAAAAGTTTAAAAACAACAGGTTGAGGATATCTGATTGTTGCAAAGTATGTGAAGTGGACTACTCCACTGAATGTGCACTGAACTTCTCACACACAAAAAGTGAGTCAGGCTTGGATCATGTGCCACGCCGGCACGTGCAAAATCATGCAAGAAATCCAGCTTCAGGAGGGAGACGGGTCTTTTCAGGAAACTGTGATATTGTTGAAGACACTCCGAATATAGGCTCTCCTGACGTCAGCTGCAAATGTGTCAGGCAAAACCGGGAACGTGACACACTATGTATAGTCTGGGAGTTCAGTGTGTGGAGGGTGTGAACTCGTATCTGTATGCAGGAACCTAAACGAGTGCAGAGATTGAAGCCCCACATCAAAAGCAGAAACCATCCAGGAGCAAACAAAGAGGATAAAATTAATTGACGGAGAGATGCAAGGAAAAATCGATACAGAAGCAGTTAAGGAAAAAAAAAAAAGGGTGTTAGTGAGGCTGGAGGAAAGAGAGGAAGGTGAAAGGCAACAGGAGAAGAAAATAAATGCAGTGACTTCAGATAAAGGTATGAAGGCAGAGAGAGGAAGCAAGATGAGAGGGTGGCGTGAAGTGGAGATGGACGAGGTAGACAGCTGTTTGTGACAGCAGCGGGGGAAAGGAAAGAGGAGAGGAGGGCTGCATTTGATGTGGGGATCACAGATCGGAGAAAACATCAGCAGACACTAAAGAGAACAACGAGCGCGCAGGGTGGGCAAAAAGAACACACCGGGCATGACAAACGCAGATGAAGCCAGGCCTTTCAGACGTCTGTAGGATGTCATTATGAAAATACAGAGTGATTCATCATGGCTGCACAATCACTCAGGAGCTAATGAGAGCTAATCTAACCCCTGTGTGCAGATTCATCCAGATATAATGACTCTTGATGAGCTGTGTCATAACTCTTCAAATCTACGGTTGGCTTTGTCTGTGCACTGAATGGTCATGATCGTGTTTTTGTGGTTTGTAAATGCTAAATAAACATTGATTTTAATTACACAGTGATTTTCTTCTATTGTTGTGAACGTGTGTGGTTCTTAGCTTAATAGAGTCATGATTATGTATTGTTTCTCAGGGACCCGAGTCTTTTTTATGATAATTACTGTACTAAATAGTATATTATCTCAGTGACACACTCCTGATCAAAAGTTTAAGACTTTAAAAGACAAAATCTGCATGAAAATTACACACTGTCATGACCTCCTGATGATAAAGGCAAAAAAGCTTTCTGTCTTTGAACGTGGTCGAATTGTTGAGCTGCATAATCAGGGACTCTCACAACGCAACACCATCACTGCTGAGGTTGGACGCAGTAAGACAGACATTTAAAATTTCTTCAAGATCTTGAGGGTTATGGAAGAAAAAAGTCAAGTGGTAGATCCAAAAAATTTCACTGGTGCTGAGACAGAGGATCTGATTGGCTGTTCATCAAGACACGTGACGATCCTCGACCCAAATGAAGGTCGTAACTGGAGTCGACTTCAGTCCAATAACCATCAAACGGCGTCTGAGAGAGAAGAGCTTTAAGAACAAAAACCTCTCCAAAGGCCTCGTCATGGGACATTGAAAGGTGGAAGAAAGTTTGATTCTCTAAGGAGAAAAACTTGAACCTTGATGGTCCTGATGTCGTCCAACATCACTGTCATGACCAATGACTGTATATAGAATGGACAGTGTGTTTCCGCCTGTCACCGTTCTACGTTTTTGAAGCCAAAAAAACCCGTTTCTCTAGCCACCATTGTGCAGCCAGAGTCTGCGCAGTAGAGAATTTCCGGTGGAGCCAAGTAAAAAAGAGAAATAAAAATATTTATTTCTTCTTCTTCAGAAGGTTTAGTCTCCTTTTGGCTCTTTCCCGAAGTTTCTTATATCCCCGATAAAAACTACTCACCAATGGCAGCTGTCAACTATCGTAAAATGAAACTTATATCGCGGTTTTTAACGTCCAATAACTAATGAGAAACTAACTTCTCAGAAAAAAAAACACCCGAACACCATGCAGCCAGATGACATCGTCATACCACCTTAGCGTAAAGATGAGAGAAACGTTTCTACCAGGTATCGTAAAGTTTTCCCGGCTCACATCTGGAATACATGGGGAGGCGGGGCTTATGACCTATACTGCAGCCAGACACCAGGGGGCGGGGCATCTGCTGGAGGCTTCAGTATCGTTACGTCCGCTCATTATACAGTCTATGGTCATGACAAGGAGATGTTGCAGGGGTCGTCCTTCATGACTGAGGGCCCTGGTCTGTGTGGTAATGACTGGGTTTTTCAACAGGACATTGCTGCAGTTCACGATGTCTGCCTGACAAAGTTTTTCTTCTCCTTCTTCTCTGTCCAGAGGAATAATCTCACTCTTTTGGAGCATCCTGCGTGTTTCCCTGAGAACATTATGGGATGGATGGAGAGGGAAGTTTCCAAACATGGACGTCAGTTCCAGACAGTGGAGGCCAAACATGAAGCATCTTCACCACTTGGAGCAACGTTGTGTTCATTCTTTCGTATCTTGAAACACTTCTTATAATCTTTTTCAGATCCAACAGTGCAAAACTCAAATTTATGCAATTTTTCAGCTTGTCTTAAGATTTTGATCAGGTGTGTATAAAGACGAGGCTTTGGGATATAGGTCATATAGGTCTTTTCATACATTCAGTAAACAGCTGAGAGGAAATGCCTTGTTCATATTTATCTAGTGCAACAAACAATATTTCAGCATGCTCATAACTGCTGTAATAGAATTCTAAGGCTCACAGAGGAAGTAAAATTTACCTCATTTGACCGACTGTACAGTCACTGATCACACGACTACATTACACCCAAACGCACCTATCAAGGAATGAAAAAACAATCCGACCTCGTAACAACTCATCCTTCCACCATCTGTTTTGTCCTACCAGGGGACCACAACACAGAAACACACATCCTGTCAGGGGAATGAAAACACAGATGCACACTTCCTGTGGAGATGAAGAACCGAAGTCAGGCATCGCGCCAATAACACGACCCACAGAGAGGAGGCAGGTGTAAACAGGCTGCACCCTGCGTCGATTATTAAATAATACTGAGAGGAATTATCCATACTCCTAAACCCGATTCTCAATGATTCAGATATGAGGATCACACACCCAATTTGGACTAATTGGGTTGTGCAGTCCTGTCTAATTGTAGCCTAGATCTTGCCACTCTCAACAGTATGCATTAGATAACATTTCCCTCAGTGGGATGAAATCGGTCCAATTGCGTCGCGGCACACAGAGGTTCTGTAAGGCCATGGCAGAGCTCACACCGGGCCTCCGAGCTCCTGGATGTGACNGAGCGAGGTCCGAGCCCCCTGTCCAACCCCTGACAATGAGATAATTACGATAGATAAGAGCCTCGTGAGGCGCTCCGTTCCCAGCTTCCTCATCTAAAACGGCAGCTAGGGTAACACCCAGCGGTCCCACACCTCATAAACTAAAATTAGGCTCCTGCTACATCAGTCAGTCAGTGGTGGAAGGGTTGACTGGGGACACGCCGAGATGGACGGGAGTGAAAAACACAAACAGTAGAGAACATCTGATGAGCCTGGCAACATTACAATTTGCCTTTTGTAGCTCCGTCAAACAGAGAGAAAGTGGAAACGAGGACAAAAAGAAAAACCTTTTAAGTCAGCCTCGCCTCCACGCCTCATTTAATCTCTCAGAGAAAATCATCACCTGATGCTTTCATGTTACCACCATCATGCATTCATTTACAACTCTGCCGTATATCTGTCTGAGCTGATGTTTTTGGACAATCTTGGTAAACAACAGTTATTGGAAATGAGAATCTTCAGAGGATTACGAAAGAGATAAACCTCAGAGACGTTTCAAAGTAACCTAGAAATAAGAGCTTCATTGAATCTTCATTTTCCACCTCGTGAAGGAGAGAGTGCTTATTCAGATTCTGAGAAACCTGTTCTATGATTCACTGGCGAACAAAGCATAGAAAAAACAAACCTGGGAGTGCATTTTCCACTTTACCTAAAATCCACATTCACTTTCCAATGAGATAATTAAGCCTTTGTGGATTTTAATGAATTTATCCATTCACTGCTTTTTGTTTCACACTACTGTCTGACTTTTATTTGCGTCATAACTAACTATGCCTGAGTCCCCCCTCAACGATCTCTCCTGTATAAATAAAAGTTTATTGATTGAATCAACTTTGTCAGCACAATAAAACTCACCATTAAACCACGTAATAATAAATCAAAACCTTATCACCTTCATGTTCTCATACCACAGATGTTTTCTTGACTGAAATGATAGTCAAAGCACTGCAGTGAGTATATGCAGCGCTGCAGATCAATCATACATTCACTGATTCATTTTTATTTGAGCTGTACTCAAACTATTAGAAGAATTTAAACTTCATCATGATATTTCTCTAAATCTTTCCTTATGTAGCCTCAGAGCTGTGTTTTTCCCTCAGTGTCTCACTTAATCTTGTACAGCTGGTTGAGGTTAAAACAACAGATTAATGTCACATGTAACAGTTTACATCATGTAACCTGACAGTAATTGCTCAGGTGTGCGTTGTTTGACCATGTACGGTCTGACTGAAAAAAAAAACTCTTTTGCAGTGTGAGTTGTACCAAGCACTGTTTATCTGCCCTTGTCTTTCCTCTGAGTATCAGTGACGTACAGACTTTTTGAAGGGCAGGGACATAAGAGAGGAAAAAACAGGTATAAACAGTTCACGGTTCTACTATCCAAGAGGGCACTTTAATTTGAGTTTAGGCCCCGAGAAGAAAGTTTATCATGTTTTAACCAGGCATTGATGCAGAAAGGAGAGTTTTTTTCCATTTAAGGTGGCCCTGTGGCAGCATTTTCAGCGCATTTTGGCTCCCAAGAGGGTATCTTAATATGTGATCTGGCTCCTAAGAGGGCACTTCAGTTTCTTTTTTTTTTACCTAAGAGGGCACTTAAGTACATTTTTACACCAAGAGGACACTAAAGCATGTGTTCTGGCTCCCAAAAGGAGACTCTCGCTTATGTTTTGGCTCCCTAGGGGCAAATAAGTGCTCGCACAGCACCCGAGAGGACAATAGAGCATTCATTTTAGCTCCCAAGAGAGCAGTTTATCGTGTTTTAACCAGCCACTGGTGCATTTAAGTGTGTTTTTTCTACCCAAGAAGGCTCTAAAGCGTGTATTTTGTCTTCCAAGACGGGCACTTTTGTATGTGTTTTGGCTCCCAAGAGGGCACTTCAGTTATTTTTTTTCGACCTAAGAGGGCTCTTTTGTTCATTTTTACACCAAGAGGAAACTTAACTATGTGTTTCGGCTCCAAAAGGCAACTCTAGCTTCTGTTCTGGCTTCAAAGGAGACACAAAAGCAAATGTTTTGGCTCCCTAGGGGTGCTTAAGTGCTAGTAAAGCACCCAAGAGGACAATAAAGCATTCATTTTCGCTCCCAAGGGGCAGTTCATCATGTTTTAACCAGCCTTTGGTGCATTTACGCGTTTCTTTTCTACCCAAGAAGGCTTTAAAGCGTGTATTTTGTCTTCCAAGACTGGCACTTTTGCATGTGTTTAGGGTTACAAGAAGGCACTCAGGTGTGCTTTTTGGCTCCCAAGAGGGGAGATAAGTCATTTTTCCACCTGAGCGGACACTTAAGTGCATTTTTATACCAAGAGGGCACTTAAGCATGTGATTGGGTGGTTTAGTATGTGTCCTGGCTCCCAGGAGAGCTCTTCACCAAAGGCCTCTTCCAAGGGTTTTGGCTTCCAAGGGGGCAGTTTTTCATGTTCTAATCAGCCAAGTGGGCAGTTTAGTGTATTTTTTCCACCTGAGAGGACACAGTAGTGCATTTTTACTCCAAGAGGGCACTTTGGCGCATGTTTTGGCCCTTTAGGGACCATCTACCGTGCATATTTTGGCTTCTAAAATGGCAGTTTATCATGTTCTAACCAGTCAATGCGACAGTTCAGTGTCATTTTCTACCCGAGAGGTCACTTTAGCACATTTTAACATCAAGAAGGCACTTTTTATGTGTTTTGGCTCCCAAGAGGACACTTTATCATGCTTTTTTTAATAATTGGGCCATGTGGAGGGATGAATGCCCCCTCTGGCCCCCCTCTGTACACACCCCTGCTAAGCAAGTTCTCTAAGATGTTTTTCATGCTGAAAGTAACTGGCTCAACCAGAGTTTTAAGAATATTTTCGTCCACGTTTCATCGAAGACTCAAGACCAGTGTGAATAATTGCCATTTTGCATTTTGGGAACCAGTCTTCAGACTTTGTTTTCTGTGAAATGCCATTTTCTCTAAAGTCTGACGACCAACATAAAGGAAAAGGAAATACGAGGATTACTACCCACAATTGCATGCAAGAAATGTATCGGTTTCAATCATTATCATTAATTAAAGCTAAACTGTTGTTAAATAACCACTGATGGATTCTGGGATTGCATTAAAGGCAGATTGTGTTCCTCCGCTTGTGCTCTCCACACAGACTGTTTGCTTAATTACGGTAAAAGCTTGTTAGAACATCAATAGATGAGACGACTTGTAAACTACTCTCAGTGAATGCGAGGACATTTCCCGTATTAAAATCCAGCCTCACATCATTCTCCCTTTTAAGGTAAAATCTTTAAAAAAAAAGAGGGGAGTCATTTCGCCGGTTAATTTGTTAATTCGACATCTTGAAGGTTTCATATTTTGGCGTCTCTTCCCCAAAATAAAACCATTTCACAGACTTGGCTTTGAGGCATTAAATATTTAAGCACATGAGTAATTATCATTACCTGGTTCAATCTTGTCTCTATTTTCAGACTGGGTGAAGTGAATTACCCTGGATTCAACTGGAGTCCACAGACACATGCATGCATCTGTGTTTTTCTTGTTCTCAACATCCGTGTTGTGTTTGCAGAAACCTTCGCTCGCTGTTTCCATGACATTGGTGAAAAGGTGAAACCAGGTAAAAACTATCACCCCCGATTACCTTCAAATTGAAGAATAAAACAAAGCCTCTTTACAGTGAGATTTCAGTCTGTTACAGCATCTATTTTGCAGGGAACAAGTGGAACATCTGACAAATAGGAAGAGTGACATTACATAGTGACTTGTTTCTCATGTGCTGGTCATGTTGTTCTGATTCAATGTTCTTTTATTATCTTTGCAGCTGCGCTCCTGCATGTATGATAGACAGTCTGCTGACTTCATATAAACTTTCTAATGATGTTTTTGATTTAATCTTGAATAAAAAAATTCAATATTTACAATAAGAATTTAATTTACTCTACAAATAGAAATACAAATAAGTCTAAATTTGCCTCTACAAGTAGAAAAAAGAACATATATGTTAGGAGCATAGACTGTATAATGAGTGGACGTAACGACGTTCGGCTCAAACTGAAGCCTCCAGCAGACGCCCCGCCCCCTGGTGTCTGGCTGCAGTATAGGTCATAAGCCCCGCCTCCCCATGTATTCCAGATATGAGCTGGGAAAACTTTAAAAAATTACGATACCTGGTAGAAAAGTTTCTCTCATCTTTACTCTAAGGTAGTATGACGATGTCATTTGGCTGCATGGTGCTCGGGTGTTTTTTTTTCTGAGAAGTTAGTTTCTCATTAGTTATTGGACATTAAAAACCGCGATATAAGTTTCGTTTTACGATAGTTGACAGCTGCCGTTCGTGAGTAGTTTTTATCGGGGATATAAGAAACTTCGGGAAAGAGCCAAAAGGAGACTAAACCTTCTGAAGAAGAAGAAATAAATATTTTTATTTCTCTTTTTTACTTGGCTCCACCGGAAATTCTCTACTGCGCAGACTCTGGCTGCACAATGGCGGCTAGAGAAACGGGGTTTTTTGGCTTCAAAATTGTAGAACGGTGACAGGCGGAAGCACGCTGTCCATTCTATATACAGTCAATGGTTAGGAGTGATGAGACGTTGCCCAGATATTCTGCAATAGAAACATCATAAGCTTCAAGATAAAAAAAAATTATAACAACAGCTTTATTTATATAGCACTTTTCAAAACAATGTTACAAAGTTCTTCACAGAAATTAAAATCTTTGACAAGAAACAAACGAGAGAACATAAAGCAGAAGTAAGAGAGAAATAAAAGAGGAAAAAACCAACAACACTGTGAAAACAAATAATTTAAGGAAAGACAGAGGATTTAAGACCCTGCCTGTGATACTGTCAAGGGAAAAAATAAAAACAGGATAAGATGTGTAAAACACGCTCAGCTAAAATCTCTTCATAAAAGCACAAATCGATAAAAATGTGTTTTTAAAAGAGATTTAAAAGTGGACGATGAGTCTGCCATTCTGATCTCAAGAAAGTGTTTTTGTAGAGCATGAATACGCTGTAACAGAAGAGTCTGATTTACTGTACTGTATGCAGCCCTCTGCCTGGTTTCAGTTTGTTTTACTGCACATAAACATACAGCGTAATTACATTACTGTCCCACAACTGCATCCGGGTCTGTAATCATCACTGAACATGCGACTGTCATCAGGTTTAATCTGTTTGCAGAGGATGTTTGTCTTGACTTCTGGCAACACGAGAGAGAAAATGAGGACACATCACACACAGCTTTTTTTGTTTTTACAAACAAAAGGCACCAAACTACCCAACAATGCTGAAATGTTTTCTTAGTGGAGCAGAGCGAAACTTAGATACACTGAAAATATCACAAATCTGTTTGGTTTCAGGGCTGTCAGATTGGCCATATCTGTAAATTCCCTGTAACGTGACTACATTTTTGAGAGCGTGACCGACACACATTCTGAGATTATAACCCTGAGTCCACCCAATTGGAAATCAGGAGAGCATGCAGCAGAAAAATTGTGGATGGCAAGCAGAAACAAATCTCCTTGAGGAGAAATGGATGAAAAAATTGGCCTTTGATTGAAAAGTTCAGCTTGAAAGCTCCGCCAGATTGGTCTATCGACAAGACCAAAGTTATTTGCACTTTACTTTGACGTGAAATGAATTACCACGGTCGTACACTGAGTCTAGAAAACCACTTGCTGACTAAGCACACTGCTGATGCAGAGACATGTTTGGCTCCAGTTTCCTGGCAGATAAACATTGTGGAGGACGAGTCTGCTTGAAATTATTACACAATTGATTTCTGCGCACAGAGGCACCATTGTAACCAAGATCATTAAACGGCCTAATTTGAAAGTATGTAATGATGTAATATTTATGCAATGTTGTAAGATATGGCCTATCTGTTGAAATACATGCCTCCTCAGAAGCTAAAGCACACAGTAAAATGCTCCCTTAGGAGTCAAACTAAATGTCCTCTTGGAAGCCAAAAAAACATGCCCGATTCTCTCATGGGAGTCAAACACAAGCTGACGTGCCCTTCTGGGAGCCAGCAAACACAAAGAGCCCTCTTGGGATTCAAAACACTCAACCAAGTACCAGGAGCTGAACACACACTGATGTGCCTCCCTGGAAGCCAAATTACATGATTAAGTCCTCTTCTAAGAGCCAAAACCACCTGTTGAAACACATGACTGTATATAGAATAAACAGCGTGCTTCCGCCTGTCACCATTCTACGTTTTTGAAGCCAAAAAACCCCGTTTCTCTAGCCGCCATTGTGCAGCCAGACTCTGCGCAGTAGAGAATTTCCGGTGGAGCCAAGTAAAAAAGAGAAATAAAAATATTTATTTTTTCTTCTTCAGAAGTTTTAGTCTCCTTTTGGCTCTTTCCTGAAGTTTCTTATTTCCACAATAAAAACTACTCATGAACGGCAGCTGTCAACTATCGTAAAAGGAAACTTATATCGCGGTTTTTAACGTCCAATAACTAATGAGAAACTAACCTCTCAGAAAAAAAAACACCTGAACACCATGAAGCCAGATGACATCATCATACTACCTTAGAGTAAGGATGAAAGAAATGTTTCTACGAGGTATCGTAATTTTTTTAAGTTTTCCCGGCTCATATCTGGAATACATGGGGAGGCGGAGCTTATGACCTATACTACCTTCTGAAGAAGATGAAATAAATATTTTTATTTCTCTTTTTTACTCTGCTCCACCAGAAATTCTCTACTGCGCAGACTCTGGCTGCACAATGGCGGCTAAACGTAGAACGGTGACAGGCGGAAGCACGCTGTCCATTTTATATACAGTCATTGGCTGTACCTTAGTCCTGTTTTGTTTTTTGTTTTTTTTCCGCACTATTCATGTTACACTATCATTAATGTGTTGTATGAGATCTTCTTTAGTGTGTTGTGTTCCTCTAGGGATCACATTACTCTCATGAAACACAACACTTATTGTTTCTTCTCTCTTCCTGAAATGTCAGTCAGCACAAACAGGTTGTTGCCCTCAGTTTGAAGAGTTACACAACAAAGGTCAGAGGTCAAATCCCACTGAGGCATCTTCAATGAACAATGCTTCTAATTAAACTTCATCCTTCCTGAGCAAATTGCATAAATATGTATGTCTGCTGCGTACAAGTCCCTAAACAATGGGGATGAACTAAAGATTTTAAATGTCATAAAGATTGTGTTTTGCATCAGAAAAATGAGATGTTTTCAAAGTTGTACCAAAAAGGTCGTTCCTGCTCGCTCTCATCAGATGAGTGCGCAAACAAAACATTGCGTATGTTCTCTATTACGTCAGCCTGGTAAGAATAGTTTTAATATTTATCAAGGGTAACCACAGAGTTACTCCTCAGTGCAAGTTTCCTCCAAACTTAAACACCATCCCTGTGGATCCTCCCAGGGAAACACATATAATCCACTCCACTCCTCGACACATTTGCCCCCCCCCGCCCGCATGATGCCAGAATACCAAACACAAAAGCCGATTTAAAGTCTGAGAAATACCAACATGTCCACCATGTTACCATACCAACAGTATACCAACACCATACCAACACCATACCAACATATATTACTTTTGTTCTTGCTTCAATCCCTGCTGAGAAAACACAGCCCCTGGAGTGTGCACACACACCTGCAGGGCTCTGGCACTGAGTGTGATCAGCAGGGGGGAGGATGGGGTGAGAGCAAAGGGGAGGAAATGAGGAGGAAACCAGAGGCCGGAGGGAGTTAACTCCAGCAGACAGCACACTCATAGTTAGGTGCATTTGAGGAGAGATGTGTGCAACATCCCATCTCATACTTTTTGAATTGTTGTATTAGGTTTCCTTTGTTTTCTGGAGTGTTGCAACCATTGACTGTATATAGAATGGACAGCGTGCTTCCGCCTGTCACCGTTCTACGTTTTTAAAGCCAAAAAATCCCGTTTCTCTAGCCGCCATTGTGCAGCCAGAGTCTGCGCAGTAGAGAATTTCCGGTTGAGCAGAGTAAAAAAGAGAAATAAAAATATTTATTTCTTCTTCTTCAGAAGGTTTAGTCTCCTTTTGGCTCTTTCCCAAAGTTTCTTATATCGCCAATAAAAACTACTCATGAACGGCAGCTGTCAACTATCGTAAAACGAAACTTATATCTCAGTTTTTAACGTCCAATAACTAATGAGAAACTAACTTCTCAGAAAAAAAACACCTGAACACCATGCAGCCAGATGACATCATCATACTACCTTAGCGTAAAGATGAGAGAAATGTTTCTACGAGGTATCGTAATTTTTTATAGTTTTCAGGCTCATATCTGGAATACATGGGGAGGCGGGGCTTATGACCTATACTGCAGCCAGACACCAGGGGGCGGGGCTTATGACCTATACTGCAGCCAGACACCAGGGGGCGGGGCATCTGCTGGAGGCTTCAGTTTTAGCTGAACGTCGTTACGTCCACTTATTATACAGTCTATGGTTGCAACCCCCCATTTACTGTTTGAGAGTCATGACGTCACGTATGAAGCCCGTACCCTGAATCTACCAGAGGAATCCAGAGTTCAAACATATCAAAAGTGTTGTTTCATCAAATTATTCCAAGTGGTGAAATTTCCCCTGTAAAGTCCGTTGTATGTTTTTTTGTGTTGCAGCTTAACAGTCTTATAGAATTTCCTTCTCAATGTGAATCTGACAAAGCTGGGTGCATTTCTTTCCCTTAGGGTTCTAGCTGCAACAAAAAAAGTGACCCCATCAATTTTGTCGAGTTTTCATCCCAGGACAGCTTGTGATAGCCAACAAGTGGTCCCTATTTGACTGGCCAATAGTGCAAAGTGGTCTTGCGTAAAAGCTCCATTAGAGGGTCGTTTCATGCCTAACATTTCTGTCTATCACTCTTATAGTAACCAATCACTTTGGCTTTCACACAAAATCCAGATGTAGCCTTTTAGCTCATTGGTGAGACCTATTTATTGTGCTTAGTGTCTTCATTCACGTTCAGAAGAGGTACAATGCGTGACTTGGAACTGTAATTTTTATGATTTTTTGCAAACCTTTCCACAAAGAAGGCAAAGCTGAATAAAAAGAGGACACTGAGCACTGATGAAGCTGGTTGTGTTTGTACAGAGTGTTCAGACAAGAGCGTGGACAGTGAGTACAACTCTGCCTGGTGTTTGGTCACCTCAGAAAAACTCTCTAACTCCTGCAAGGTTTTACCCAGAAAGCTTTAATAACACCCAGATATAGATGAGAAGGTGTAGAAATGATGTGGTGGATGTCTTTCGTCCGGCATAAAGCATCTTGAAGTTATTGATTTTTAAAAATGATTATAAAAACAATGAGGAAAAAGTGTTTCAGCTGCATTTACCCCGATGTGGACATTTTCTAAAACAAAAGATTTTAGTCTTAAAACATGGTGTCACTGTTGAATTCTGACCTTGTGGTTTTTCGGTTACAAGCTTTGAAATACAGTATCGTTTATAGGCAGAATGAGGTGGGATGTAAAGGGTTAAATATACAGTTTTAGAGCTGCAATGAAAATCCAACAAAAGGTTAATGGCAGTGTTTCAGATCCGATTACAAGAAATAACTTTACAGATATTAGAGTATGTTACAGCAGACGACTACGGAGACAGAGCAACAATGAAAAAGAACAGCTCAGGCCACCTGGTTTAGTCACACAGCTTTTGTTTTGGCCTCTGGCGTGACAACCACCAACCAGGATCCACACATAAAAAAAACACACGCACGTGCACAACATCCTGGAAGGAGTCTTCCACAGGTTGCTCTGCGAGGGTGACATTGATCCCAGACTGTAGACGGACTGCAACTCTCTGGCTGTTGCAGGTTTCCTTTATTGCATTACCATGAATTAGATTAAGCCCTGCCATATCAGATTGAATCCAGTTAGCACGGGGCTTCATTCTCGCCCATACTTAGCTGCACACGTCAGTCAGACAACACTAATGCTCTGAGTCATGGAGAAATACTATAAAATTGCCACTGTTTGCACAAAATTAAAGCTGTCTTGAATTCAATGAAAGCCCTCACACGGACAACTGTGTTTTACAACATCAAGAGGAGCTCTGATCTCTGAGCAAACACCACATATGGCGGTGAAATCAATGCTACTATTGCCTGCATCTGTTTTCATATTTCATTGAGTCATTACTCAGCAGGGTGGTGTAAAAGGGGACAGCGATGGCTGTGTAAACATGTATTTAGCTGCACAAGGATGAAGATCCTGTGTGTGTGTGTGTGTGCACCTGTTTTTGAGCTGAGACTGCTGATTTCTTTGGCTTCCACACATCTTTGACTGAGCTGCAACATAAAACGGCGTGCCAACGTGTAGGCTATGTGTTGCTACAGGAAACCTGGCATGCGAGGAACGATTTCTGATCGAGGAAAGAGTGAGTGAAAAGCTGAATGGTGAGCTCAACCTGTTATTATTTCTGAACTTCTCTTCTCATGCCTTTGAACGGTTCTGGCTCCACACAGCTCACTAACATTTGAATGTCAACTGTTGGTTCTCCAGCCCTTTCAGCGGTGTGTGACTTTGTGTGCGGCCACGTCTGTGTGTGTTTGTATACGTCTGTGACTGTCTGTGCATACGCCTGTTTGTGTCCATGTGTTTGTTGACCTAAGTATTCAAGTTTCTTTCCTTTAGGCAACTTAAGCCTCTGAGCCCAAAGAGTCACGACAAGCACCACAGCCGCTAAACCCTTTGACTGTTCTGTCAGTCTGCAAATGAGCTTATTTAAAACAAACTGAACAGAGATGTCACTTTAAACAACTGAACACAGCCCACTTTAATTGAAAAGAAAAAGCAGAAACAAAGAAAATAAATTACATTTCTGAATTTTGCAAATGCAGTCGAACTCTGTCAGAGCATTGGCTGGAACAAATGACCAGGAGGAAAGTTCAACGTAAGACAAATCTTCGAGTTATTCTGATCAAATGTGGTTAATTTGGAGGTGGAAATAAATCAAACTGTGAACATGGATGGAGTAAACTCGTAAAACTTGTGAACTCAGGAATAATTGAAACACTGAGTAATTGCTACATAAATGTTTGTTTCTCTCTTGTGTTTTTCTTAAAGGGACATTTAGGACTTTCTTGAAAAGCTAGCGTTGGCGCAAGCAATTAGGACTCCACTTCCCATAAGCCCTTGCTCCCCACTGTCATGATGACACAACTCTAACCCTGCTGTAAACAAGGTGTTTGTTTGTTTCGGTTTGTTTTGAAAAATAAATGGAGATTAGATCTTGTTTTCAACACTTTTTTTTTTTTGTTTAAGACAACTTTTACCGGATACAACTCAACGAGGTAATTTATTTATCAACAGTTACATATCAAAACTGTTTGAAACATGACAACAAGCAAACTTTGTAAACTCAGTTTTTAGCGTAGTAGGTTGGAATGAACATTATCACAAACAGCTTAACTTGGTTTTCGCCTCTAACTCATGTTTTAGCCTTTAGTTCATGTTCTATCACTCTCCCATTTAGCTTTCTTTTGCCCTTTTTCTATCAGACAGGCCAACTCCAGTGCCAACCAATACTGCAAAATAAATCTAAGAGCTGTAAATCAATTTGGTCCAGTCCAACCCAATCAGGTAGGAAAGAGCAATTAGAAATAACCGATTTTGGTTTTAATTATCTCATTTTAAGCTGTGGATTACAATCAGGCATATATCTAGATATGAGGATTTTTTTGAAGATCACTTAAAAAGGTTTCAGAGAGACTTTGAAATCATGTGGCACACACCTGAAGGTAAACAATTGCTCTCGTGAAGCTGAAAAAAGGTGTATCAGCTTATTGTAACAATGCTCATGTGTCAAACAGCATGATATCAACAACCTTTAACTATATTTGTTTTAATCCATCCTTTTTCCTTGGCTACGAGATTGAAAAAGTGTTTTAAATTTAATATCAACAAACCATATTTGAACCATAGACTGTATAATGCGTGGACGTAACGACGTTCGGCTCAAACTGAAGCCTCCAGCAGATGCCCCGCCCCCTGGTGTCTGGCTGCAGTATAGGTCATAAGCCCCGCCCCCTGGTGTCTGGCTGCAGTATAGGTCATAAGCCCCGCCCCCTGGTGTCTGGCTGCAGTATAGGTCATAAGCCCCGCCTCCCCATGTATTCATGATATGAGCCGGGAAAACTTAAAAAAATTACGATACCTCTTAGAAACGTTTCTCTCATCTTTACACTAAGGTAGTATGACGATGTCATCTGGCTGCATGGTGTTCAGGTGTTTTTTTTTCTGAGAAGTTAGTTTCTCATTAGTTATTGGACGTTAAAAACCGTGATATAAGTTTTGTTTTACGATAGTTGACAGCTGCCGTTGGTGAGTAGTTTTTATCGGGGATATAAGAAACTTAGGGAAAGAGCCAAAAGGAGACTAAACCTTCTGAAGAAGAAGAAATAAATATTTTTATTTCCCTTTATTACTCTGCTCCACCGGAAATTCTCTACTGCGCAGACTCTGGCTGCACAATGGCGGCTAGAGAAGCACGCTGTCCATTCTATATACAGTCAATGATTTGAACTTAGAGCTCTTGTTAAACCCTTTGTAATTCATGTAGTCATGTTTTCATGAGTTACATAAGGCTCCAAACGTTGACTCCTTTAATGAACAGCACAGCTGTATTCCCAAACCTAACTCAAGCATTTTTCTGATCCCACACTGATGCAAAAAATGCTCCCTTTGTGCAAAAACCATAAGGGAAAGCTATACAGTAATTGGTCGTTAATAAAGTTAAGAAAACAAACTTCCCACTGTTCGTTGGCTGACATATGCCTTTCTTGGGTTATATGTAAAAAAAAAAGCAGTTTTCGATGTTTGTTTCTGTGAGACTGTGGCTGAGAAAGTAGTATGTTGCTGAAGGGAAGAATATCTTTTTCCACATCAAATGACCCCCCTTATGCTCTTCTTTGCCTTTTATAGTTGAGGATCACCCTCATGCTCTTCAGCCTGAGGTTATATAATTAAAATGAGCCTGGGATGGAAACTGGCTGTCTTTCAGTCACACACACACACACACACACACACACACACACACACAGTGATAGTGACCAACGGTGATAGGACAAAAACATGTGCTGAAGTATTACACAAAATGGACGTCAGTAACTGCTGATATTTCAATAATTAAATTGCTGCGAGGATCTCCTTCAGTTTACAAGTCAGTCTCCAAGAATCGGAGCGTACACTGCAAAAACTCAATATCTTACCAAGAATATTCTTCTAATTTCTTGTCAACATATCTCATCATACTAAATATAAGACAAAATTACTTAAAAGGAAACATTTCAGTCTGATATTGGAACTTGTTCCTAGATGAATAGTCTTAAATATCTTGTTAAGTGAAATTGTCTTAGAAATATCTTATCTATTACAGTCATTTTTCAATTGAAACAAGCTTTTTCCAAGCTCTCCCTTTTCTCGTAAAGCTTAAATCTAAAGTCTTACTTAATGATTTCTTACTAAGATAAGTTTCACTTCTTCCATTGACAGTTTTTTTTGCCTACTACAAGCAAAATTATCTTGTATTATTATTTTTTTTACTTTTTGGGGGGTGACTTTTATCCAGTTTATCATTGTGTCAAGATAATGGCACTACAAGTTACCTATTATAAGAATATTTTTCAACAAATTGAGAAAATATGTCTCAAATTTTCTATTTGTATCAAGAAAAAATGCACTTGTTATTTGTGGGAATACACTCATTTTAAGGTATTACTGGATTCATTTAGGTCAGACATTTTTATTTGTTTTGGAAAGTCTTGACAAGCCAAATTTTCTTGTTATGCTGGCAGAAAATTTGGCTTGGTTTAGGTGAAATCCCTTCCAATTTTGGTATATTTCTTTCTTGTTTTTAAAAGCTGTCTTTTTGCAGTGCACTGCACAAAAAGAGGGGGATATCTAAGTGAGTCATTACATCTTATTTTCAGTAAATATTGTCTTATTCTTAGCTAGTTTTTCTTTTTTTTTGACATGTTACAGGCAATTCAGACATCATTTGTCTTTAAATAACTTGAAATTGACATTTTTCTGGACTGGTCAGTTGAATGTGGCTCATATCACGAATAAAAAGACAAGTTTTACTAAAAACAAGACAATGACTTGCTTAGATTTCAGCTTTTGCAGTGTAAATGATACCATAAAATATAACCATACAGGGAAGCACACACACACACACATTCACACACACTCACACACTCAAACAGCGTTCTATATATAGTCATCCACTTCTACCCTCTGCCAAATTGAGTTACACAAAGAATTTAACACAAGGCCTAATGGACGAAGCAATCGCCTAATAAATGATGGCTTCAAGCCCTTTTAGAATGGAATTGTGTGTGTGTGTGAGAGTTAAAGAGAGTGTGAGAGAGAGAGTGTGTGTGCATGTTGACCTGAGGGCCAATGACTACCCTCGCTGAGGGAACGCTGAGGCCCCACAGAGGGAACGAGAGCAAAGGAAGGAAGGAGGTAAGTGAGGGGTAAGGGCTGTCCCCGGTTTATCAGCAATCTTAATCAGAGTTATTTAGAGTACTGCACATTTTACTGTGTGTGTGTGTGTGTGTGTACGCCACTGTGTTTGTGTGACTGTTTTAAAAGGCTCTTAGTCAGGGAGTTCCCTGAATGTAATGAGGTGAAGGGGCCAGGCTGGCGCATTAGCACACTGAGCTGAAATCTGTGACGGGGACACGATTCTGTGGTCGAACTAAGCATCGCCTGCTGTCTATAAACACAGGACTCTGTATCTCTGCACTACTTTTATGTTTAAATATAACCAACGCAAAAGGGGTTTTAAGTTAATGAGGACGAGAGAATGGAAAAATACCAATAAGCCTTCAGGGGAGGGACTGCATCAGCAATGCAGGAAAGATTTTTACATAACTTGGGAAAGCCCTGCCACAGCGCTGGGTTCATCAGCTTTGTATGGAAGTGAGTCACAAATACAACCAGAATCTTCAGACATCACATAGTCGAGCCAGTGCTGCAGGATATTGGGGGAAAAATGATAAAATGATATTTTTTTAGAGTTTACTGCTTCTCTCTGTTCAGCTGAAATCTCCTTGAAATGATGAAAAACAAACTCTCACCTCGTCACCTCTGTCTCTCTCTGCCTCCATGAACACTATTTGTGTTCGAAAACAATCTCAATCATGTTGATATCCTTTAATTATACGCACTGATCTATATTTCCTGCAAGTGATTCTTCTCAAGTCACTTTTGAATAGCTCACTCCTGCACAGAGGTTCATCATTTAAGTTTCCCTCCACAACAAAATAATACTAGTTCGTCCGCCTCCTGCGTTTTGCCTTTTTGTTCGCTTGCATAATCTTTTTCCGTAGATGTGAATCAAAGAACAGTAATGTTTTGAGACATTTCTAGAACAAGCACAATGTTTTTTGTAGAAATGGTCCACCTTGAAGAGAGAAAAAAAGGCGATTTCTGCAGGAAGCAAAGCAAACTTGAAGCAATGCTTTACTTGGACCTTAAACCACGACTGTTTCAAGTTTTATGGCAACTCATGAAATCATATGGCGTGTTAAGTAGGAGGTTAAATAAACAATTAAATGAGCGATCAAAAGATGTACACTTAGAGCTGAAAAACAAACAGAGAGTCTGTTCTGACTGAGGACAAAGCTGAACAAAGCACAGATCTGGAAGCCGCTGCCATTAACCCTGAAAGTGTTAAATAAAGCACCTTATGTGATATTAACTATAAGCAAACTGCTCTTTTAGATCTATCAGTGATTTCAGACATCACAATCACGTGATCGCCAAAACTGCAATTTTTTGCTCCTGACTGACCCAGGATCTTTAGAGTCAGCTGTTTCACACACACACACACGTGTTTAAGTGTAAAACTGTTGGGAAAGATCCTTTTTTTCCCATCATCACTTATTTGATTTTTTTCTTTTAATTGTTTCGTATTTTATTTATCTTTTTTAACATAAAACAGTTATTTTGGACTCAATTGTTTTTAAAAGTTAAGATTCAGAGATGGCTTTTTCTTTTCTTCAGTTGTTATAACTTAAAAAAAACAATGAAAAAGTCTGGTTTAAAAAAAGCAGGAGTTGTATTTCAAGTTCAGACACAGTGGAGGTGTTTGACTAAGGGTTTTAAGAAAAGTCAAACTTTGGCTATTTATCTCAAAATCTCTTTTTTTTCAAAATTTTGCCTTTTATCCATTAATGTTGTCTTTATGTCTTCTAATTGTGTCTTCTAATTAAATCTTGGAATTGTGACTTTTTATGTCAAAATTTCCCCTTTTTATCTCAAATGTTGCTTTTATTTCAAAATTTTGACGCTAAATCTAAAAAATTTGACTTTTTATCTTCGACATTTGCCTTTATCTAAAAATTTTGACCCTATATTGTGAAAGTTGAGACTTTTTTCACATAATGTTGGATTGATAACATAAAATTTGGATTTTTCTTATCTCAAAATTTTCACTTTTCGTCTCAGAATTTTGTCTTTATTTAAAAAAAAAACAAATTTCCACTTTTCATCTTAAAAATGTGACTTTTTATCTAAAAGTTAGAAAAATTCTCACCTTCATTTTTCATATTCATCCTTGCATTAAAATAAAAACTTTTGATGTTTTGGTGGTTTGATGTAATTCTCTGCCAAGCTTGTAAATGTTACATTGGGAAAACTTCACTAAAGCTTGATTTAAATTAAATTAAATTGAGATCGTAATATCTGCTAGAAAAATCACAGTTAGATCTCTTTCTAAAATCGTTCAGCCCTAGTAGACAGGATATAAATGTAACTGAAAGGCTCTAATATGTTGCATAACCGAACATCATGATGGTGATACTGAAACAGCCCTAAGTGGAGCCACCAAATAGTTGATGTAAAAGCCCATTTTAACAAAAGTTGGCTTCTGTTTGTGTGGATAATGATACGTCTTGTGGCTAGTAAGTGGCAGTACCATAGGACTAAAATAACAAAATGAGGAGCACAAGGCTCTGACGTTTTGAGTCTTTTAAAAGTCAAGGTAACAGCAGCACAGTTAAAGTTTCTACAAAAGTTAACTTCAGTCTCCTGCTTGCGAGGAAACATTAAAATCAACTGTATAACGTTCCAGGAGGCATGTGAGGACACTGCCAGAGTCTGAGTGAAGGATGAGTCTAATCATAGAAGACAGTAAATGGAGTGATGCTCCACTCAGAGGTGACGGAGGTGGGTGCAGGGCAACCTGTACAAGACAGTTAATTTTGGCCCAGAAGTTAGATAACTGGCCTTTACAGAGGGATGCCTGCAGAGTGAAAACACCAAATTATCCCCAAATTAATTTGTTACATCACAGACTGTGCAGCTGCTCTGCACCCTGTGTGTGTGTGTGTATGTGTGTGGAAGTGTGTGTGTGTGGTGGTCTCATTTGGACCAGATTAAGAGGTCAAAGGTTCAGTTTGCCCAGCTACACATTCACGACTGGAGACATGTTCAGGGCCAGGTTTGCCCAAACATGGTCAAGAATATGGAGGATACACTCATACATGAGCACACACACACTCTTACAGACTCATACACACGACACAATATATTCTGCTTGACCCCTGTGAAGTTATTTGAGCACCTTTGAATATCGTTTGTGTTACTGAGTCCTGAAGTTTGAGCTCACTAAGACGAAAACACTCCATCAGTGCAAGAATCCACATGTTTTATATTAATATACTCGCTCAATAATTACTACAAACTCCACTTTGAGTACACCGTCAAATCTAAAATGCCAAAATTACAGGTTTCTGCCTCCATCTCTAAGGGGAACACAGGGATTACCCAGCATGGGAGGGAAGGAAAATGAGTAATAAACAGAAGCTTGAGATTTTAAGACCAGGGGAATTGGGCAGAGGGAGGGAGCAGCAGTTACTCAAAACTATGGGATTTCTATCATTGCCCAAATAAGTACCTATTAAAAGTGAATTTGTGCCCCGCTGAGCTGCCGATAAGGCAGCTTGAGGAAAGGGGATGTGGAAATAGAACATGTCCATATAGAGAGGAGAGCTATGGAGAGAGAGAGCAGGACGTGGGCAAGGAGGGGGGGGGGCAGGGGTTAAATGCTTCCCCAGAATGTGTGCTTTCCACTGGCGTACACCCAGAGAAAAGAATCCCCAAGTCCCCACTGACTGACTCACCCCAAGGGCCCGCTGTGATTTTGATCCAGCACAGGCAGCTGAGCTACTACCCAAGAAATTACAGCTTTTAAATCAGTCCCCCGTTCAAGTGCCATGTTTACCAATGTTTGAAAACACTGATGATGGAAGACTGAAGGACTTTTCATTAGCTGAGAGTTTTCAAACCACAAGACTGACAGAGGAACAGAGGAGACCAAAATGGAAAAGGGGAAAACCTTTTCTTGACAAACACATCACAGATGTTGCTCTGCTCTGACACCATTGGTCTCCATAGCAACCCTGCCGGCCAGTAATAGCTTCTAGCTTGCCTGGCTGCAGTGGCGTCATCAAGATGCACACACACACACACACACACACACAGGCACATGCACCGCGGACACACAAACAAGCAAATTTCTGCTTTTGAAAGGGATCCCGGCGGCTATTCATAGAGACAGAAGGACTCAGCTGCCCACCCAAACTAACCACCCCCTCAGGCCTTACCAGAGAACACACACACACACACACACACACACACACACACACATCTAAGAACAGACATTCTTCCATCATTTAAAGCTTTAGCCACTCTCTCTCTCCCTCACACACACAAACAGAGGCATAAAAATGGACCCACTAAGTCCCTTGATTCTTGTTTATCAGCCCTATAATTGGTGATAACAGATAACATCTTAGATCAGGCTTCTGTTGTTGCTTTCTTGGGCACAAGCAAAAAAAAAAAAACAAGCTGACAGAATCCAACAATCTGTGTTTTCTTTCATGAAGACATAAATCAAAGTTTTCAGCTCAGACACCAGAATTTTCACAATTTTTCATTCTTTTATTTTAAAAATGACCCTTTCGTCTGCAGGTGTCCCAGCACCCAGGTGTTTCAGTAAGTCTATCTCAAATAGCACTTAGGTTAGACACTTTGAACTGCTCCACAGACACCTACACTGCAAAAAAGGGAGAGTGAATATAAGATAAAAATACTAAATTTGATGGGAAAATATCTTAAAACTAGTGAAATTATCTGTCCATGCAGCAAAATAATTTCACTTGACTAGAAATCTTGAATCAGACTGATAAATCTAAAAACAATATGGCCTTGATAAGTATTCTCAGATCTTAAAACAAGAAGAAAATGTTCATTTTTTGATTAAAATGCTTGAAAACAAACTTCCTGAAGAAGAATTTTAAGTGAAATATACTGAATATGAGCAGTAAAACAATGGCTGCGCCCGAAGGATAGAAACTGTGTTTTAAACTGTATTTTTTTTTTAAAGAAAAACCAATTTGTTATGTCTTTTAACAACAAATTCTAGTTTGAGACAAACATTTAAGCATATTCATGCCTATTAGTCCTTACAGTCAGGGTTCCCTTTAAGACTTTTTAATGCCACTTTGAATGAAATTTAAGACCAAAAACACATAAACATACTCAATGTTTGGGGGATCCTGCAGTATTACAACCAAATCATAGCATGTGTCACTTAATAAGACTCATTCAAGTTTACTTTTTGACTGTTTATTGAACATAAAGTTGCTCACTGGTTAATATCTGTATGTAAAAGTGCAAACAGTGACCCATAGTTATAGACTGCCTCGCTAGGATGCAGATAAATTACATCAGCAGCTATGAGACAGTTTTCACTCTAAATCTTCGTGAAAAGTCCCGCAAATAAAAAAATAAAACAATATGCATTAACAAATCCTGCCCTGACAAATTTAAGACCTTTGAGTAATTCATTCAAAACCAGAATGTGAAATTTTAATGAATTTAAGACTTTTTAAGGTCTTACTTTTAAATACATGTATTTAAGACTTTTTAAGGATGTGTAGGAAACATGTTGATGCAAAGCAAAAGTTTTATGCGCTAAATGACACTGCAGTTTGTAAAACTGTAAAAAAATATGCTCTGGCAGACTTGGTATAGCAAATCTTAAAGGGTTAATTATGCATCAAAAGAATGTGATAGCAATGAAATTTTGATAAATTCAATGCTGCAATGAGTTTTCATTGATGCCTCACCTTAAAAGATATAATATGCACTAATGTTGCTCTACAAAGGCATCAGAAATTTGTTGCTAAAGCGAAGCATTTATCTGACAATTATATAAACGGGTTGAAAACCTTGACAGCCTCCGTACGGTATACAGCATGTGGGAGGTGAGCAAACGTCTGAGTACTTACCAGGTAACAGAGAGAGGGACAGAAAACTGAGGGGAGGGGACACACTGGAGGACAGCACTGGACCACTCTGAAAAGAAAAGACAGAAAGGTAAGAATGAGAGAGAGAGAGGATAAAGTGGGGGGAAATCAGAGCAAAAGGGAAATTAGTGAAGTGTAATTTGCACAGAGCCGACTCCCTGCACACTTCATTATTCAGCTTCATCTTGTACACTTACAGCAAGATTACAGATACTTGTGATGCCTTCAGGGGAGACACTGACACACAAACAAGCGTCTCTCTACACAGGCACATGCACACACACAGAACACACACAGAGGTGTAATCACTCTCCCCCCCTTGTGCTCCTCGTCCTATTTGGCTTTTGGAGATTTTTAATCATTCCTCTGGCTTCTGCTTAATAAACTTTTAATAGGGAGCTGCTTCCCTTAAGAAACGCTGCCGTCGTCAGAAAGAGAGGTGGAAATGAGCTGGCAAATTAGACAAACGGCACCACCTCCGCGTCTGCTCTGCTGTAGCTTTCAGCGGTAGGTAGGTAGGTAGGTATGTCACCCAGGATAAGAGAGGCTGCTAAATGCTCTAAGAGTAAATGTAAAGGACAGATTGGGTCAAAGGAGCAGGGAGAGAAAGAAGTGAAACGATAGACAGTAAGGAGGATAATCCCCTTTTGGCAGACTTTCCTATATCTTTATGTCCGCTGTAAAGGCAAGACGAATTCCCCAACATTCCTGAGCCGTAGCAGAGACCGTGACATCGCTGGTGTCTCTCCTTTAGCTCATCATCACCGCTCCATCCTGCTTCGCTCAGTGCAGGACAGGAACTGTAATTCTGTCTTCATACAAGCCCTTTGCAAGATAAACACCACCAGATAAACGAAGACACGAATGGCTGGATTTGTTCGTCTAAATGGGAAAAAGCTGCAGCCGTGCAGAGTGTATTTACATCCAGGATTATGCTATCTTAGTCTAAATATTTGTTTTTGTAAGCTCACTTAAAAAGAGTATCCTGTGACCAGCCCTTTGTTCCGGTTTGCAGATGGTTTACATATGAATTAGACATGTGAAAAGGATTTAAAGTCATGCTTAAAATTAGACAATTAGATTCTGACACAACGATTTGAAAAACCCAGAATAACCCACTCTGGGTTAAAAAATAAAGTGCTCAAACTGCTTTACTCTGCATAAAAAAGATATTATCTCGGAAACATTTTCTACTTCCATTCTCATTGTTCTGTAATTTAAATCAGCTCTCTGTTTATTACTTCCTGACTGGCCATTTCCTGAAGGATGTCGTTCCCAAGGGAACCATCTTAAGAGATACTCAACTATCTGAATCTCATGAGCAACCTAACGAGACTGAATTAAATCCTCTGTCTGACTGTGTGGTCCGACCTACAACAAGGTTTTAATGTCGACCATTTAGTAAAGGATCAGAGTGATATAAAGAGATCAATACGAGACATTTAAATCTTGATTATCACGGCTAACACTAAAGGGAAGCAGGAAAGGTCTGCTCCATAATAGATGAGGCAGCAAAATCGAAAGGTTGGCACATGGGTCAATGACAAAAAGAGGGTCTAAAAACGTATTTTTAAAAAGTTCTTTGAAAATGGATAAAAAATATATTTCTGAGAGAAGAATTATGTTTTCTAACAGATTTCAGTAGTTGACCAACATTTCGAAGATTTTAGGTTCATTATTTTTTAGTATTTTTAATTTGAGCACCCAAAAATGTCAGGTGGCGCAACCAAATATATGAAAATATATTTATATGTTCCTGT
Organism: Thalassoma bifasciatum; assembly: GCA_008086565.1. Lineage (NCBI taxonomy): Eukaryota > Metazoa > Chordata > Actinopteri > Labriformes > Labridae > Thalassoma > Thalassoma bifasciatum. The sequence goes on along the minus strand of RPOG01000984.1, from coordinate 154,416 downwards.
TATTTTTTCTGTGTGAAATTATTATCAAGTATCTCTCAAGTGTCTGTAGTGACTCATACATTTTCATTTTGTGTGTTTTATTTGTTTTATTTGTGAATAAGATAAATAATTTGATGTGAAAATAACATTTCACATTATTACATTGGTTGTACCACCTGACATGGAAATTGTTCCAGTCACCAATGAAGTGAAAAAACCTTTTTTATCAGTATTTCAGAGAAATCTACAAACTTTTCCACTTGGTCACAAATGTCATTTGGGCTCCTCTGGCTGATGCAGTTTCCTGTTTCCTGTTTTATTCTCTTCACTTTAAAATAAAAGTCTAATGTTACGGTTGCACCACCCTGACATTTGACAAGGTGAAAATTACGGGACAAAAGTTTTTTACATTTCTCAACAGCTTTAAAATTCTTTTTATTTGCAAAGAATGTTTTATTTAAAAAGGCTCAAGCATAAAATAATGCCACTGTATTTTTAATTTCCATTTACAATAACTGACATTCAATTTTTAGAGTTTAATTACTGTGGATACTTGTCAGGACGGTTGCACCACCTGACATTTTGGGGGTTTGAGGAACCAAAACATAAAAAAACATGTTATATTTTAAAAGTTTAAAGATGTGTTCAAATAACACAGGTTTCATAGAATAAAGAAATACATGTGATGAAATACTCAATTCATGATGGAAGGAAATATTGCACTCAGACACAAAAAAAGGGACGTCACGTCATTGACCCTGTATGCACATCAGGCCTGTAGATGGCGATATAACTGTAGGAGCTATATACAACAAAAGTTTAGAGGCTGGAGAACAGTTGAGCCCATCATCTGGAGTTTATACTAAAAACTTTTTCTCTGATTGCATAGAAAGTGCAAGAAATGCACATTTTTTAAGAAGGCAGTCAGTAGATTCAGCAGCACAAGAACAAAAAAATAGGTTGTTATTGTTGATGTTTTTCCGTTTGCACATGGAACAGTGGAGGTTTAATGCGCTGGCTTAAAGCTGAGCATTACATCAGCGTTTTCACTGAAAACACTGGCTTGCAGTTTACATGGCAACAGTAGAAACAGTGTTTCAGAAAAATGTCTGGAGGGCGTTTTCAAAAGTTTGCCTGCTGAAACGCAACATTACACTGCAAAAACGGAAATCGAAGCAAGTCATTCTGTCTTATTTGTAGTAAAAATTGTCTTATTGTTCTTAATTTGAGCCACATTCACCAGACCAGGTCATAAAAATGTCTTATTTCAAGTTTTTTTAAGACAAAAATGAGGTGTAAATTGCTTGTAACAAGTCAAAAAAATCTGCCAATGGGATAAGACGAATAAGAAGTTTCTTGAAATTATAAAGATGTCTTCAAACAAGAATCTTTTATCTTATCCCATTGGCAGATTTTTTTTTTTACTTGTTACAAGCAATTGATGCCTCATTTTTGTCTTTAAAAAACTTGAAATGAGACATTTTTATGACCTTGTCTAGTAAATGTGGCTCAAATCAAGAATAGTAAGAAAATTTTTACTAAAGATAAGACATAATGACTTGCTTAGATTTCAGTTTTTGCAGTGTACTTTGTGTTTCATCCTAAAACCATTCTCGTGTAAGCCTTTCCAGGAAGTCCCTAGAGCGTGGCTGCTTTCATACAAACGGACTCTGGCGCTCATATTCAAACGCCTGTTGACAACATCAGCATCGACAGTGTCGCCCATAAACATGACTGTTCAGTTCTTCAGAAAGTGGATTCAGCTCAGCAGTTCAATCACAAACCTGACTACAGAGGTTAAAGGTCTCAGGTTCAACTCTCAGAGTGTCATCCCCCCGTTTTACTAACTCCATCCTCTGTCCATCTCTAAATAATGATATTAAATCTTGAAAGAGCATAAAATAGCAGCTACTTCTGTCCCTGTGAGAGGCAGAGTGATTCAAAAGGCTCAGAATCACTTATCATTGTTAGGCTCTTTCTAAGGGTTCGAGGAGATGGAGTGTGTAATTATTTAACAATGGCTTGAACTGAAATAGCTGCACCTCTGTTCACATGAGGAATATCAAGACACCTCATCAATTTGTGTAAAAGGAACATCGTAACATCCTAACATTGAGCTGCATCTGACCAAAATGAAACGTTCTGTGTAGGACTTTGATTCACTTTCAAAGAGTCAAACAAAAGAAATCGATGTGTAATCAGGAGCTGATTTTAGGAGTCGACATGAGTTCGACAGGTGATGTGTCACAGATCCACTCAGTATTGATCCTGCTTCATCCACTCAGTCTTTGGAGTCATCTGCCCCATCTCTCCATCTCTCTCCTCTTCATGTGGAGGGGCCTCTCCCACCGTGGCAGCTCATGTGGATCAAATATTCCACATGTCAAGTGGCCCCACAGGCCGAGAGCTGTTCACAGGCCTCTTCAGCCAGGGGAGAGGATCAGTGGGTACGCGCTGCACCAAAAAAGGAAGCCATGTCATGTGTGCAGAACCCAGTATTTATGTTCTGCTGAGCGTTCTGGTGAGAACCAGCGCTAGCATCCACAGAGAGAGATAGATGGACAGCTAAGTAAACAAACAGATGGACAGAGAGAGGACGCTTTATTGAAAAAAACGGTGTTTTCCAGAAGAAGCATCATGTTATAAGCTCTCTGACAGTGATTCAGCTGCTGGGATCCCCTCAGGCAGATCAGAGTCAGGGCTGAGGGGAAGCGTAGATGTTGTTCCTTAAAGAGCATATTGCAGGTTAAACACAACTTTGACTAAAATCATAGGAAAGATGCCCAAAAACAATGATCCATAGGAATTTTTGAAATTAGTGAACCACAGAGTTTGCTGGAGACATTTTAGTTCTCTTTTTTTAACTTCCGCATTAAAAACAGGCATTGTGCTGTTACATCATCAAGGGGAGAAACTGCTGAAAACTCCTCATTTTAACGTGAACATGGATCAGACTGACACTACTGTTAATGAAAAGGAGAAAATCTGCATTCCTATACATATGAGGGTCCTCAGGATTAAAATGATGGGACTTTTAGACAAAATGAAGAGCAGGAACAGGGCAGGATTAGGAGGAATTATGGGTAAAGGAGAGCAGGGAGCTGAGGAGTGAGGAGAACCAGAGGAGAAGAGTGAGTCCTGGTGAGTGACCAGCATTAGCTACAGACATGGAGCCTGATGCTGTTCACATCAGCGTATTTAAAGTTTAAACTCAGAAACAGCAACTTAAAAAGTCCATAGTACGTTTGGTGCCGATCACAAATCAGTCCGTTGGAAGGTAAAACTTGTAAAAACGCCAAATCTGAACTACGGTTTTCTGTGAGTGTGTGAGTGTGAGAAAAGAGACGCAGCACCAGCTGCAGCGATATCGTGCATTCAACGAACACTTTTTCTACCCGTTAAAATTCGTATTTCCACTAATCCAGGGTCGTAAAATAAATAAATCAAGACTTCCAGTGCTCAGATGACGTTTCTGTCGGGATGAATCTCTGATAAATCCTTGTTTACATCTGACACCTGGAGCCGGGCTGTGGCTGCTGCTGCTGAACCTGTCGCTGTCTGCGGCTTCACCTCCATCATCTCACCTGGTCCTGGCTCCACTATCTAATCCTTAACTCCATCATAAAACCAGGAACATAGTCTCACTGTCGCCACAAACGTTCGCTTTTTTTCTGTGACCGATGTACTCTCTTGGTAAAGACGGTAAAAAAAACTGTTATATTTTGATGGTGAAGGTCACAAACTGAAGCGTTTATCTTCCTTTTCGACAATAAAACAATGAATTTATCCCCCAATATGTAGTTTAGACTTTTTTTGGTGACTTCTACATGATTTCTGATCTTTCTGCCTCCAAAAATCATCAATGGCCTCCTGGTAAATGTCTCCCACTGCAAAATCTGCCAAGGTGTCATTGCTTGTCAGTAAAAACAGTTTAGAAAATGGACTGAACTTCTAAACCCTGTCAGCAATAAAAGTCTTGTTTAATCCACTTATCAAAACATGACAGCAGATTCCAAAGTAAAGCTACATACTGCAGAGTGGAGGCAACATAACCATAAATCTTTAATTATATTTTTAGATTTATAAAACTTAGTTACAACAGAGAAGAATTCTGCTTGCCAAAGTGCTACCATGGAAACTCTCAACCTGAAACAGCAAAAACATCTCTGAAAAGTGGATGAACTCTCTACCTGACAGGCCCTCTCCTCTCTTTGTGTATAGGTCAAGAGTGTATGTGTTTATTTTTAGAGTGTGCCGTTCAAAGGTAACATCCAACAGTGCAAAAACAATTCCTTTGATTAGAGCAACAGGTAAGAGGCAGGTAATCTCACCCCCACTTGCAGGCGGATTTAAATAGAGTAAACACTGGCAGCTCCACCATCCTCACTCAACCAGTGACAGCTCGACAGGGGAACCACGCAGGGGTGCTGATTAAAAGGACAGCACTGTTAACACAGCCAAACACACACACACACACACACTCCCACAGGTATCATAAGATAGGATATGGCAGGGGAAGTGACATTATCTTTGTTTCCAGGAATAGCCTGCTCTTAGAATAGCACATGAATGCACACTAACTCTTTCACACATGCATACAGGACAATTTAATGTTGCTTAACAGTAGTGAGGCCCAGAATAGAGCCGTGTAAAAATAAACGCGCCTTCACATCTCGCGACGGCATGTTCAAAAGTAAATAACTGGAGCCCAGAAGGTGAAGCGGCATCACAGTGTTCTCTAAGCTTGTTAAGTTGTGAAGAAAATGACGAGAAGATCAAGAGCTAAAAGCATATGTCCCCGCCTCAGGACATCGTCCCAGCTGGTGCTTGGACATGCAGCTCTCTGTGGGACTCTCTGTTGGCTGCTTCACCGCTACGACAGAACAGCACCTGTCAGTGTACGCAGAGGATTACGCCCGTGTCACCCGGTGTGTGTGTGTGTGTGCTATTTTTTAGCTCCTATATCTCTCTTTTGAAAGCTACTGTGAGGGAGAAACCATACATGCCATTTCTCTGACCGAAGGCGCCCGATGAGAAAACTCCGCCCCTTGTTTATCACACAGCTGCGTCCCATCGGGTGCCAAGTTTCTTGCAGCATCAAAGCGGGGTCAACAAATTTGAAAGTGTTGAAGCAGTGAGATCTAAAAAAGTGAAGTTAATTCTATCTCTCTCTTCATTTCAGATGGATTCTGTTAGAAATGAATATTGTGTGTGAAGGAGGGGCAACATGTCTCCTTCATTGTACAGGTATTGACTAAATGAACAAATTAACGTTTGTAAATTGACTTTAAAGTTTGACCCATTGTCCCATCTGTAAGTGAAGCTTGAAAACTTAAGGCCTGATACTGAGATCCCAAATAACAAACACTAAATTGTGTGTTCAAACTAAATAATTGCATGTGCTGTTGGTGAGTGTACTGCAGGCGGTAACACGTACTAAAGTGCTGCGAACACCCCTATTTCAAAGAGAATTTTGCATGCATGAAAAATGAAAAGTGTCTTTTTAAGCCATGGAGCTGGAGGTCTTGGTGGAGAAAAAAAAAAAGAAAGAGACAGTAAATAGTACTACGATATATAGAAAAACATGTCTCGTCGTCATCTATGGTTTTCTGTTCATTGGTGGCTTTTATGGTTCAGTTTCGTTTGTTTCAAAAAGTAAATTAACATATTTTTTGTTTTTTAAGTACATAAAAAGCTGTTTTGGGTTGTTGACTGCATCCCAAGAGCGTGGGAACTGGATATACTTGCTCATCCTGCTTAGCATAACATTCATCACCAGAAAAAGTACCTTGAGAGACACTGGCACTACCTGTGCTGGTGTGCTGGAATGATCATAGGGAGTTTTTCCACAGGAGACACTGCATGGCTCCTTTTTGTGACTGGCTCTAAATCAACCCTTAGCTCATCCAGCAGTTCAATAACAACATTGCTGGATGGACGATGCATCTGTACTATTTTTGTTTTTGACAGTCTGAATATGTCGACACGTGCAGAGAAGATTCTCTCCCTCCCTCTTCTGTTATTGCACCTATGCCTCCCTCACGCCACAGTGACAGCAGCCGTATGTGCACAACGCTGTGCCAGTTTGCACCTGCCTTTAAAACGTGCTAAATATAGACGCAAAAACATCAACCACAGTCAGTTTCAGGTTTGATAAACAACATTGCGGTTGCCAAAAAAATGACATTTGCGTCTTGTTCTCACAGTATTTTGTGTGCTGTGATAATATTCTGTACATTCATGTAGGCACACATGCTAAATGGATTGCGTAGCTATTTTGCTCACTTGACAGACACAATGTTCGGTGCACCCGGTTGGTGCATGAGCTTTGCACACACTTTGAAGTCTGCAAGTGTTTCCATACACACAAATCTTTAGTAGATGAGATTCTTTGACTTCTCTTTTGGAGTCCTGTCATTTTATCCAGCTCCTAGTGCCGTCTTTGTTACCACACTGATACAACTAATTGGTACCTCCTCATGTCAGTGCAGCCAACATGCCACTGTACCAGCAGTCAGCACAAAAAGAGACAGCAAGATAGTCTACTCTGCCCAAAACTGCCCAAACCATTGAACCACACTGAAACACAAATTAACGTTGCCTGTTTAGGAAGCATATATACTTCTATAGAGTCAAAATGACACTTTTTCCTGTCTTCGATATCCTCTGTTATACTAAAACATATATGATATCCAGATACTGTCCATGGTTGGCCATACATACATACCACCTGTTACAGATTTGTCCACAACTTCCCTGTATTTTGTGTTGGTTTCAAAGCCAATTTTGATCATTTTGGGGTTCAAGGGCACCTCTGAACTAGATAAATATTCTGCAGTCCTCGTCTTCTTGTCCAAAAAGCGAGGTGTCACATGGTTTGTTCTTGTCATTCCCCCTGAATCCTGTGATAACTGAATTATCTGTATCAGTTTTACAGACTGAACGATAAACATTCCCTGAGGTCTTAAAACTTAACACACGAGTGACTCAAATAAAATTTATGATCTATTCCTCTTGAGTGAAGGTGTATAAAAGGACGACAAACCAAGCATAACCCCGGCTCTGGCTCGAGCAGATGAATGACGCGATACAACACTTTTTCTGACGGTCTTCTCAGCGGAACGTGGGTGAAATTGAAAAGGGAGGTAAAGAAAATAGGAGAGGCATCCTGAGAAAAGCAGAGAGCGAAAGCTTAGGACAGAGAGGCGGTCAGACAAAGAGAGAGCGCACACACACAGTCAAACATTTCACACACGCTTTAACTTCTCCATTTTTCTTTCTTCTCTCTCTTATGCTGTCAGGAGCCAGCGCCCTGAAAGCCAAAAAACGAGAAAGAAGGAGGAAGAGAGAGTCACATCCAGGCAACGAAAGAAGGTGGGAGAGTTTTATCACCTGTGAGTCAGAGAGAATACAAAGGAAGCATCACTTCTTTTTATCACTGAGAGTGATGGAGGACTGTTTTTAACAAAGACAAAATTAGGTCCCTGCTCTTCTCCCCTTCAATCAGTGTGTGAGCTGAGACATCACGTTAACATCAAAGGTATCAAAAATTGACCAATATTAGTGATAAAAGTTATTTCCTCCTGCACTCGCTGCTACAACATAGGGCTGAACAGTTTTAGAAAAAATATCTAAGTATGATTTTTCTGACAGATGAAGCGATTTTATTTCGATTCGCGATTTTCTTTAAATCAAACTTTAGTGAAGTCTTCACAATGTACAATAACATTTACAAATTTGACAGAAAATTACATCAAACCATTGAAACATCAAAAACTTTTACTCTAATGCAAGGATGAAAATAAAAACTGAAGGTAAGAATTGTTTCCGACTTTGAGGTCATATTGAACCCCCCCCCAAAAAAGGCATTAATAGGGATATTTTCTCATTAAAAATCTATCCATCCAATATTATAATTGAGGATGGGGAATGGGAAACAGTGTTATTGGATGTCATAAAGGTATTAATAGTAACATGTGGAAGGAGTTCGATTGGAAGGTGAAGACAATGTTTTTTAAGACGCCTTCGATGGTCGCAAAATTTATAAATAATCCAGAAGCAAACTTATGTTGGAGAAAATGTGGAACGGTCGGCGACCACTCGCACATATTTTGGGATTGCCCAATGATAGTTCCTTTTTAGAAGGGGATAAAGGGGGAGATAGATAAAATTATGAAAATTGATTTACCATTCACCCCAAGACAGTTTTTGTTCGATCTAACTCCTGACGACATGTAAACTAGAGACCTAAAATACCAGCTACATATACTTTTATTAACTGCTCGGAAGATGGTGACACTGAAATGGATGAATCCACAGACACCTACAGTGACACAGTGGAAACAAAAGTTGAGGGAAGTGTATGGAATGGGGGCTTTAACTGCTCAACTACAATTAAAAAATGAGATTTTTGTGAGGAGGTGGCTACTTATAACAAGATACTTGTCTGACTGAGGGGATCCTGCAGTATACTGTAATGTCCTGACTGTACATTTATTTATTTTTCTTTTATTGATATTACTAAAATGTCCTTGTGTTGTAATGCCATACATATCAAGTGATGTTGTCAAGGATTGTTTTGTCTATAATGTGTCCTTTTATGTTTAATAAAAATAGTTAAAAAAAAAAAAAAATCTATCCATCCATCCATTTTCTTAACCGTCTATCCTGCTATTCAGGGTCGCGCGTGGCTGAAGCCTATCCCAGCTGTCATTGGGCAAGAGGCGGGGTACACCCTGGATTGGTCGCCAGTCAATCTCAGGGCAAACATAGAGACAAACTGTGGGAGGAAGCCGGAGAGAACCCAGGCATGCACGGGGAGAACATGCAAACTCCACACAGAAAGGCACACTACGCCCGAAAGGGGGAATCGAACCGGCAACCTTCTTGCTGTGAGGCTGAAGCGCTACCTGCTGCGCCATCGTGCAGTGTAAAATAACCATTTCATTTTCAGTTTTCTTTTTTTCCTGTCTTCTCCAATTTCATCAGATTGTCTTGGTTTTTTTTTTTGACACCATGGCGGTCAATGGGACTCGAATGGGGAATTCATGAAGCTCCCAGAAAAAGGGGTTTTCCCTGGGTAATCACATTCAGACAGTGCTGCTTTCTAAAACTGCAAACATATTATGTTATTATAGCTGTGTCTGGAAGATTCTTCATTTAAAAAAAAAAAAAAAAGGAAGTCTCTCAGAGTTTGTCCATGTAAGATTTACAACAGCCCTTTTGCAGTGCGCTTCCACAGCTGACTCTTTTATAAACTTTAAATTACTTTCAGAGTTTGTTGTGAAAGCCATCTGATGGATTCATGAGCTGAGCCCTTAGGTTTGTTTAAAAGTCATGGGAGAAGTGTTGGATGAAAAACGGCCAAAGGCTCGACATATCTGGAACCGGTCGGAAACCCACGTAAGGGAACTGTTTGTCTGTTTGAGCCTTTGTTTATACTCATCCTGAAATCTGTTTGTTTTTCCTCACTCCTAAAGTTCAGGGAGCGCTCTTTAAAATGTGTGGAATGTAAACGCCTGGATGTAAAAAAAAAAAATCCAGCATTAAAATCAATTTTGTCTAATGCGAGGCACAATACGCTGCTCCAGCTCAGAGGTATCTGCACAAAAGCCCACAGTCTCCTCCGTCGTCATTAGATTATGCAAGTCAATAATAAAATAGAGACAATTGTGCCGTGCTCCACATTCTGCGATTCGACTTTGCTAAGCAGGATAAGTGATAAGCTCAGCTGCTAAATGTTACATAATTGCTGGGACTTGTTTCCTCGAACAGTAGTGGGCTGATTAAAGATGCTTTTACTGGCACATGCAGCACACATGCTCACACACACACACACATATGTACACACTCCAGGGCACACACACACACACACACACATCCTTTTCTACATATCCAGAAAGACAAGAGCAGCGCTGTGGATGGAGGAAGAAGCCACATTCCTGCTGTTAATCGAGTCATCTGATCTGACCAGCCAGTCATGTGTTGGAGCTGAGCAGTTTGAGGTTCGGCAGCTGCTGTAGGCACTAGTTTACCCTGTTCTGCTGTTTTCACTGCACCAGTCTCCTCTGAAACTACCCAAAGCTGCAGTTTAACAAAGAGAAAATCATGGGATTTGACATATTAAAGGCTTACTTGTTAAAGTTAGGTTAAGATAAGACAATTTGCTGCTAAGAAAAAGGAGAAATTGGCTTTGGCTTCACCACAAAAAGAAGACAGAGATCCACTTTGACTGATAAACTCTGAGATAAACTAACACTTAATTTGTAAGGCAGGGGACTCCAAACTTTTTTGCTCTATTTGGAAACTATTTCTTTATGGCAATTTCTGAAAAAAATCAGTGTTTAACGGGTTCTTGCAGGTTTCAAGAAGTCAAATTTAAGACTTTTTAAGGCTTAAGTATAATGCACACGAAAAAACTGAAGCGTGACGTCCAGCTTGGTGTTTACACGGTAACGGTGGCTGCTACGTTTCTTGAAATTTTTTGTTTTAGGTTGGCTGAAATGCTGTTTTTGTGAAAACATGAGGCGGAAACACAACAATGCCTTTGGGTTTCATCGAAAGACAGTTGTTGTGTAAGGGGCCCTAAGACGCTCAGCACTGAAATCAAGCAAGCAACACTTAGGGATCCCTTATTTCCTTTTTTTTTTTTTCTTTAAAGTTTTTTTTGGGGGGCTTTTCATGCCTTTAATTGATAGAGAGGGACAGTGGATAGAGCAGGAAAGGGGGAGAGAGTGGGGGGTGATATGCGGGAAACAGGTCGCAGGCTGGACTCGAACCTGGGCCACCCGCTGGAGGTTGAACCTTATGGTGCCTCATTTCCAACAAACGTACCATAAAATACCAAATAATAGTCGGGGCGTTTATTTGTTGGAATCACTGCGTGGAACAGGCGTTTATTTGGGACCAGGCCACTATTTGGGACAGGTGTTTGATTCCTCTCTCACAAAAATCTTGCCCAGCAAAAAAAGGAAAAATATGGTAAATTCAATCAAATTATTTATTTACGCCAGGAAACGGTTGAGCCAGCCAGTGCTAGCAACAAACTTCTCATCTGTGCTGTCACTCATGGTGGCATAGATTACTTTAGCCTTCGCCCTGATCATTTTCCAGGACACTTTCTCACAGTTTTATCTCTTCGCCAACCTCTCACTCTCTTGGGGTTGACGAGCTGCTGCGTAATCAGAGTGTTCACTACAGACAGTTTAAATTTAAGGTTGTACTTCTCAATTTTTCGCTGCGGCGGGGCCATGGCGATCAGCAGCAATGTGACTGATGTGGGTTTAGTTTTTTTCGAAGGCACGGGTGAACACGTTAAGGGGGAATATCTTTTTTGATTTTTGAAGTAAATTACCCCCGGCGTTTACTTGGAACAGGTTGGTATTTATCAAAAAGTGCTGCCATCCCTAGTGGTTACTTGGGAATTATTTGGTTTTTGATGGTAACTCAAGAAAAACAAAGAATATTTTTTGTAGCATTGGGGATGTTTTCTGTGATTGAATCAGCTCATTTAACGGATCTTTTTATTTTGTCTGAGACAGCTGAAAATGGGATTAACATTTGTTTTTCAAGAAGTCAGTCGACCAAGAGAGAGAAGAGTGAACCGTGAAGTTTATTGAGGAGTTTGGAGTTGAGTCATGACCCTGAAAGCTCATTCTCTCCTTTTGTCAAATCAGTAATGGCTGTGGTTTGATTTGGTCTCTCTCTCCTCGGCACCAAAACAAAAAGAATGAGCCGACAATGTACATTCAATCAGCAGTTCGGTGTCTCCCAGGGTTTCTTAATTTCCCTCAAACATCCACAGAATGATGAATGCACTAATCATTTTGCTGACTTCAATCCGTCTCGTCAGTGAATTGCGAATTGTGAAGCCCCGTTCCGTTCTCTATTACTGGGCTGGCTGGGTAATAATAGCTATCCAGGAGAGGATGGTGCAAAATCAAGTTTTGCATTCTGGAGCGAAGGTCGACAGTTTAATTGGAAGTGCAAATTGCGTTCACATGTATCCCCGGAGCGGATTGAGCTACAGGTAAAGTGAGTGTGCACACCGCGAGTGAGCGTGTGTGCACTTAAAGATGAGAGGGAAGGAAGGAAGGAAACAAAGAGAAGGGGCGGATGATAGCTCTCTTTTACAGTCGCGGTGTGTTTTTAGAGCCACTCCTGATTCTGAGCAACAGTTAATCAAATACGAGGGTGTTGGTTTCCTCTTTAAACCTCTCACATGAACCAGGATGTTACCTCTGCCTGCTACTGCATCAGCTGAGTTACTGCTGCCAATTTTTTTAAGAAAAGTAAATATTGACTGAATGACAACAGCTCTCATCTGTAGGTGTGAAAACATCTCTCTTTCTCTCTCTCTCTATCTTTCTGGTTGAGTCTGCTGAGAATACCCCTGTCATTAGATTCACCCTGCGGCCACACTTACCCTTGTAGTGAAGACAAACTCTCTCTCTCATTGATCTCTCTTTTTTCTTTAAGCAGCAAACACTGTACCAGCAGATTCGTCTGCAGCATGTGGACAGCGAGGGTCATGTTGGGTTTGATCAGGTTTGATCAGGGTTTTGTTGTTTTTGAAGCCGAGACTGAAGGAGTGGTGTTAACTTTTATTAGCGTGGAGAGCAGAGGGCGATGGCGGGATTAACTCAGCTCAGCGGAGTCAAAGGCCGGCAGAAGTGAGCATTCACGATCAAAAAGTGATTCATGTGGGATCTGTGGAGGTTCTCTCAACAAGCGGTCACCCTGAATGACCTTATTGTTGATACCTGATCCTAAAAAGGCTCTGCTCTCACTCTGAAGAAAAGAAAACATCTACTCTAGCTGCTGTGTCAAAGCATCGTATAAGGAGTGGTCCATCCACAGGTTCTCATCCAAATTCTAACAATGTTTTACATTTACTGGTATTGATAGGGTTTTATTGATACCATTGCCGTTGTTGATTCTGCTTATTCAACTCCTCTTTTGAATGTTCTGTCTACAAAAATTAGCTTTTCAGGCTTTCTGAATCGAAAACTTTTTTATTTAGTTCATAAGTAATCACCGGATTTAGAAATCTCTTGATGTAAATAAATAAAAATTAGTAAAAATTGCACAGACATCTCGCATCTGTTGGAAGAACTTGGGTAAGAATAGATGTGGAGCGTGGCGTCCAGTTTGGTGTTTACACAGTAACAGTGGCTGCTACGTTTTTTGAAATTTTTTGTTATAGGTTGGCTGAAATGCTGTTTTTGTGGAAATAAGAGGCGGAAACACAACACTGCCTTTGGGTTTCATCGAAGGATCGTTGTTGTGTAAGGGGCCCTAAGACGCTCAGCACTGAAACAAGCAAGCAACACTTTGGGATCCCTTAGTTCCTTTTTTTTTTCTTTAAAGTTATTTTTTTGGGGCTTTTCGTGCCTTTAATTGATAGAGAGGGACAGTGGATAGAGCAGGAAAGGGGGAGAGAGTGGGGGGTGATATGCGGGAAACAAGGTCATTCTCTTTTGAATGTTCTGTCTACAAAAATTACCTTTTCAGGCTTTCTGAATCGAAAACTTTTTATTTAGTTCATAAGTAATCACCGGATTTAGAAATCTCTTGATGTAAATAAATAAAAATAAGTAAAAATTGCACAGACATCTCGCATCTGTTGGAAGAACCTGGATAAGAATAGATGGCTCTTTGAGATTTGTACACAAGACCCCCAACTCAAATCCCTGCCATAGAACAAGAACATTTTTTTATTTTTTTAAAACTAAAAAATTCCGGTGCAGACAGTTGCTTTGAAACTGAGATAACTTTTTTTGTTTTCACAGTGTATGTTTTCTATATCACAACAAGTTGACTGTGTTTAATCTGAATCTCTTGTGAGAAAGTAATGTACATTTCTTTGTGTGTTCAGTTTAACAGCTTCTTAAGTAAAAGTTCAAGCGGAAAATCCTGAATCAGAGTTTTCTTGGGAAACTAATGTATCTCCTAAGCTAGATGGGGCAGAGTCGTTAAGAATTAAGGCTGATGGTGTCAATGGATTAAACCATTTCTAATCGATTCTTAACTGAGAACGGTTGTTAATTCCCACCCTAATGTTTTGGGAAAATTAGCAAATATTTGTGTTTTCTCAGGAATAAACAGGTTTAATGAATAAATACTTTTCTGCTGTCATGAGGTGGTTAAGTTCTGACTCAACTCTGAACAAACTCCTCTTTAATACAGAGTTTGCACAAAGTCTGGTAACCCAAGGTGTTTTAAAACTGCTTTGTTCCAGGATGTTAAACAAATACACTCAAGAAAAGTGTGGTCATGGATTTGACAGCAGCAGCCCGAGAACAAGGCTTCAAAGAAGATAAAACACTGAATCAAGTTCTTTTATTTGCAGATAAATACGTTCGCTTTTCACCCAACCAGCTGAGATGGATCCCATTTAATGAGTTGAGAATTTTCATAGTCATTCATCATCCATTTCATTTTGTTGCATTGTCTTTTTAGCAAATCAGTTATAGGATTAAATATTTCTGCATTTTAATTTGAAAACAGGGAGTGAAAGCAAAACACTGGGAGCCCATTCGTGCGAACCACTGTGTTATTTGTTGTTAAAATACAAAAATATAGAACAGAATATTTTCTTTTGATATTTTTGTGAAGCAATTTTCCCACCGCTTTTGAATTACATTTTTCAGCGCAGCTCCTTTTAAAGTGACACCCTCCCTGCCTCAAGCGTGTGTCACGCAGATAAATTTTCATGAATGTCAAGGTCTGAAACGCAGCTGAGGGAAGGACAACGATTCAAGGCCCTTGATCCATGCAAACACGTGCAATAAGGATTGATTTAGGTTTGTTTATAACACTGACTGATGCACGGCTGCTTCTATATGGAAGGTTCTGGTAGAAGGACATCAGTCAGCCTTACACTGGATGAGCCTGATGTCCTTTGTTAAAGGTTATTTCTCTTCCTGAAATGATTCATAGATGTGAAAGAAGAATGGCCTGTGCGGTTCCTTTTTTTAATAACACTCTGAGAATAAAACTAAATGAATCCCCTGCTACATGCAAACACGGATATTTGTATTAATGTGGTATCTTTGCAGAAAAAAAATCAAATGAGGATATAAACCCTTCACCCTGTTACACATAAATGTTGAAAAAAAAAAACAGAACCAGGACAACTTCACTGAGAACTAAGTCATTTGATCCCACACTGATTATAAAGGGGGGAACTTTGTTTACTTCTGTCATATTTTCTAACTTACAGCAACACAAAGCTTTTTTTAAACACTGCAAAAACGGAAATCTAAGCAAGTCATTATGTCTTATTTGTAGTAAAAATTATCTTATTGTTCTTAATTTGAGCCACATTCCCCAGACCAGGTCATAAAAATGTCTTATTTTAAGTTTTTTTAAGACAAAAATAAGGTGTAAATTGCTTGTAACAAGTCTAAAAAATCTGCCAATGGGATAAGATATAAGATTCTTGTTTTGAGACATCTTTCTAATTTCAAGAAACTTCCCGGGCAAATTTGTCTTATCCCATTGGCAGATTTTTTTCTTTACTTGTTTCAAGCAATTGATGCCTCATTTTTGTCTTTAAAAAACTTGATATGAGACATTTTTATGACCTTGTCTTGTAAATGTGGCTCAAATCAAGAACAATAAGACAAATTTTACTACAAATAAGACATAATGACTTGCTTAGATTTCAGTTTTTGCAGTGAAGTTAAATTCATGGTTTTATGTGTGGATAACAGCAACAGACATGAAAACTATCATAAATAAAAAATCTTCCCACAAGATGGACCAACTTAAAACACATTAATGTTTATCTCACAATTTGATTCTTAAATGCTTTTTCAAATCAATTCAGTTTGAATGTGATCCTCTCATCTTCCTAATTTTTCAGTTTTCTGTTCACTTTTTTAACACCAGTGAAAATGTTAAAAGATGTTGACGTCTACAGACTGTATCAGGAGTCATAAAATTCACATGTAAGTCATGATTTATTTAGCAGCAATATATTTGAAGCAGCTCTTTGTTCTCTCTGTTCAAAAGCCTGCTTTGAAGAGTAGAATGGAGCATTTACATTCGGACAGAAAAATTGATTTTTGACCAAAAACTGTGATTCATAAATCATAGGACAAAAAAGTCCAATACTTATGTGAATTGATTCTTTTCTCCCACTCTTAGCCAGCATCAATATCAGCCTTATTTCAATGTACCGAGGATTTGTGGAGGCTGCCGATGCCAAAAACCAACACTTATCGCAAAAAATATCTTACGAGGGTTAAAGCTTTGATCTGATTTTGTGCTTTAAAGTGACTGTGAGGAAAGCAAGGGTGAATTCCAATTCCTGTCTTAACCCTCAATCTCAAAATGCAAACATGGGGAGATGAGACTTTGTCAAGATCTTTCAGAAAGTCCTCACAGTCCCTTTAAAAAAACAGTACTCAAACCTTGAGAGTTAGTTTTATTTTGCACTTTTGTTAATTTACAACAAACAATTCTTAAACTTAGAGGGAGTTGTTTGTGCTTTATTTTGGACTTGATAGCAGAGTGACTAGTGAGTGACTAAGGCCCCATCTGCACGAAGACAAAACGAGGTCAAAAGGCATACGTTTTTTGCCGAATCTGAGTATCATCCATACAAAGACGGCGTTTTGTGGGTCTGTAACATAGACTGTATAATGAGTGGACGTAACGACGTTGGGCTCAAACTCCAGCAGATGCCCTGCCCCCTGGTGTCTGGCTGCAGTATAGGTCATAAGCCCCGCCTCCCCATGTATTCCAGATATGAGCCGGGAAAACTTAAAAAAATTATGATACCTGGTAGAAACGTTTCTCTCATCTTTACGCTAAGGTCGTATGAAGATGTCATCTGGCTGCATGGTGTTCAGGTGTTTTTTTTTCTGAGAAGTTAGTTTCTCATTAGTTATTGGACGTTAAAAACCGCGATATAAGTTTCGTTTTATGATAGTTGACAGCTGCCGTTCGTGAGTAGTTTTTACCGGGGATATAAGAAACTTCGGGAAAAAGAGCCAAAAGGAGACTAAACCTTCTGAAGAAGAAGAAATAAATATTTTTATTTCTCTTTTTTACTTGGCTCCACCTGAAATTCTCTACTGCGCAGACACTGGCTGCACAATGGCGGCTAGAGAAACGGGGTTTTTTGGCTTCAAAAACGTAGAACGGTGACAGGCGGAGCCACGCTGTTTATTCTATATACAGTCATTGGTCTGTAAACGATCATTTCTGAAACCAGGCTCCAAAGTGGGAAGATTTACAAAGCGACTCCGTGTAAACTGGCTCTCCACAACTTTTCAGATACACTAACGTCATATTTTCACATCGTCATTCATACGCATGCGCCACAAGCGGCACTATGGCAACAACAACAACAACAATGGCGGCTTACTCTGTAGCGTATGTGTTGATGAAGCTGGTGACCCTGCTATCCCTTTAGCAGCAAAATCTCCTTCTTCTCAACCACCACAGAGTTGAACAAACAATCATAGAGGACACAGTACGGCACAACTTTAGCCAAAAGTGTTCATGCCCACTGTTTTTTCTTCTGTTTCCGCTTGTTTCCCTCATATCGTTACAGCGCCCCTAGAGGTCTGGCAGGTGTTTTACAGCGTCTTCATGCGTATCGAGTGCATTCATAAAGACGCGCACATTTTCTGAGACGCCTTCATCTTTATGACGATCGTTTTGGAAACTGTTGAGCGCTTTGACTTCGCGTGGATGGGGCCTAATATCCCTGGTAATAAGTCCGACAAAAAGTATTGATATTAGAAAAGAGATCTTTTAAATGATCTCCTTTCCTCTGCACGTCTTCACACAGAGCAGGGAATGCAAAAAGTAATACGTATAAAATGTATCATCTGCAGTCATACCAAGAGGTAGCCAAGCAATTTTGAAACCCAGCAGGATAATCTCAAATATGTAGCACAGCAGTGAGCGGAGAGAGGAGAAAGTATGTGAAAGATACAGTGTGTGAGTAGATTTTTGTCCAGTTCACTGTTGAATTTTCGTCTTTACAATAAGTATTGTTGTATGTTGATGTTGTTGTGAATCAGGAAATACTTAAATGTTCATCATCATATCTCCCAAGTCTGAATACGAACAGAAAAACTACTTTTCAATGATGCAAATAAATGTACATTAAGGTTAATAAAAGTGTATGCCTCCCTCCTTTATATAAATTAAGCTGCAAGCATCTGGGAATTAATCAGAGCTGGCCCAGTGACAGCCTTTATGCCGTACATCGCTCCATAAATACAGATTACATTATTAACACAGAACATATTATAGAGAACAATCACCTCTCAGCCTCATTACAGTCTCCAGCCCGGCGTGAGGGGAACAGCAGCAGCAGCAGCAGCCACGCAACATGCTTATCAATGAGGGATGTCTAACTGTGCATCAGAGAACGAGCGCTGCACATCGCTCCCGTACGCGAGATACGGTGAAAAATGGCTCCTCGCCTTCATCTCTCAGCACAAATCCGATAAAGTGTCAGTCTCCAACAGCAGCCCACTGTTAATGTTTTCAACGTCCAACACTTTGATGTAAGAAAGCATTTGTACTCTCAAACGGGAAAGCAATAACAGCAGCAGGAAAAGGAGAAAATAAGACTCAGATTGATATCTGTGCTAAATATTAAGTAGCAGGAAAATCCTCTCCATGTTCCTCTGCTTCATGCTTGCTGACTTTTTAGCTTTTACCCTTTGTTTTTTGTGCATTAGATTACAAAGAAAGACATGAAGATGGATTACATAACTTGTCAGGTAAGCCTCGAGGCAGGATGAGGCCATATGTTTCATAGAAATTATGCATACACTTTAATTAATTTACTTAATGCAGTCTAAGCTATTAATATGCAAGCACCGGGTGCTCTGGAAAGAAGGAGCTAAAAATGATGAGGGAGTAGGAACAGAGTATTTCCATTACATGCTCTCAGCAGTGTTGTAAGAGAGAGACTAACTGGACTGAATAAAAATAACACTGAAAAAATAAATGTGTGCTCAAAACAAGCTCCAAACTCACCAGTTCAGCATCAATGAGGCTCAGTGGGAGAAGCTCATGTCTTGGCCTGCAGAGACAAAAAAGGACACAGGGTAAGAAGGGGGGAGAATTTCATAAATCAAGGAGACATGAGCGTGGACTTATTTGGTTGGAGCTCTAAAACCTTGAAGAAATAGAATAAAACGGAGCGAACCACAAAGAGGGATGAACACAACCCGCAGCTCTCCTGGCAGGGAAGACGCAAAGTAAATCACAATATCGACAAACTGCTTCACTACAGCCTCCGCTTGTCAGACTTTAACTAAAGGAGCAGACGTGTCCAGCGCTGTGATTCAACATACGAATACAATACGCCTCTGTCAGTATGTGTGCCAGGCTATCGTTGCATTTCGCTGTCTTTCTGCACCTCCGCATTCAGAATGATCTCTCCATCAGGGTTTAAAATCGCCCCGATGTTGAGTGACAGCATCGGCGAGGCTGCAGCGGGAAGAAAACTGTGCTGTGATGAAAAACCTGATCAGCTCCATCAAAACAAAGGGAGGGAGCCGCTCACTGCCAAGCTAATCAAGCCCAGAGCGTGGTGACTATAAAAGAGAAACAGCACAAAATAAATAAGAGAGGAAACCAGGGAGGGAGCATGCCAGATTCTCTAAGAAAAAAAAAAAAAGAAAATAAGCAAATCGTGATGTACAGTAAACTGGAGAAGCAGACAGATTGATTCCAACTCAAGTCCCAGGAGAGTAAATCTTTCACCTCCAACAATTCGCCGTGAGGCTGGAGAGTATTGTGAAAACATACAAAGACAAAAAAAGAGATTTCCTCACTTTATTGCTGTTTGCAGGCTGACAGGTTTGCCAAGCTTTTGAAATGCTTGAATAAAAACAGGGAACCTGCTGGTTTCAGCAAATCAAATTTAACCCTCCTGTTGTTTTTGGGTCAATTTTCCCTGATTTCAAAAGTAATTCTGTCATAACTTTGGTTTTCTTTCACAGAATTGAATGAAAATTACATGGATGGTTCCCTGCAATGCCATTTACATGTACAATTATTGTTCAATTATGTATGTTTTGCATAAATTTATTGCATCTTCCTGCCATTAAAGAAATTAAAACAATGCCATCACTTTGTCAAATACCTGTCTGTGATATTACATCAATTTATGCACCTCTGATAAAAACCTTAGTGCAAAAAAATCCAAATTTTTGCTTTTTCTACTCAAAGAAGAGGTATAATTTTATGTAAATAAGGTCTATCATACCATATATCACAAAAGTAAATGCTAAATATATGGTATGTGAATATGTTGGAAATATCTAGCAGTCAGAACAGACAGTGCAGAGTAAATCTGAAGAGAACAGGAGGGTTTATACTTTTTAAGACCTTTTTGAGGCCACTTTGAATGAAATTTGAGACCAAAAACACTCTAAATTTAGTCAATGGTTGGGGGATCCTGCTGTGTGTCACTCAGTTGGACCCATTCTATTTTAATTTTTGACTTTTTATTGTCATCAAGTGATCCTCAGTGCTCTCTGGTTAACTGTTTTATGTACAAGTACAAAAAATGACCGATAGTCACATACAACCATGATCAAGTTAATACAGCTGCAACACAGTCAGTACAGTAATATTCTAATCCAAGACAGTGCAACATTTCTTCAGCCTTCAAATGTGTCAGAATACCAGATAAATGTCTTTGCAGTTGATGTTTAAAGCTCTTCAACCCTGAACTCAACCCTGCTCAACCAAAGAACCAAATGGTTGAAAACTACCTTTGCAAGAGAAACAACTCTAGATGGCAAAAAATAGTAGCAATGAAAATACGCTTAAGGTGGCAAAATGGTCAAAAAGCAGCAAAAATGGGAGAAAAATTGGGGGAAACTTGGAACATTATCAGGAGGTCGCCTTTTTTATTGGTCTTGTTAAATTTTCCAAGCACTGACTTTTGGGTTTTCATTATCTGTGAGCCATAATAATTGACAGTTCAAGACACAAAGGCTTGAAATACTTAGGATGAACAAGTTCTTGTTCTTGTTTTGAATAAGAGAAATCACATACAAGAGGTAGAAAAGAAAAAATTATGTTACAAGATAAATCTGTTTGGATCAACAGGTACATCTCAAAAACTTAGAATACTGTGGAAAAAATAAAAAACGTTTTTGGTCATTCATTTCTGAAAGTGAAACCCAGATATTATAAAGACTCATTTTACATGGAGTGGATTATTTCAAGCCTTTATGTCTTGAGATGTTGATAAAAATGGCGTTTAGATTATAAAAAACCCAGATTTCAGAGTCTCAAAAATTTCCAATTTCTATGCACTCAGTACCTTTTTTGCTACATATGACAACTTTTTGCTCATTTTGGTCACTTTTCACTCGTTTTTACCAGTTTTGGACCATTTTTTTAAACTTTCCTACCATTTTCAAAGTTTTTTCCCAAATTTCTTGCTGATTTTTGCTGCTTTTTAACCACAATTGCCACCTTCTAACCTTTTTTAATCTACTTCTTGCTGTTTTTGCTGGTGAAGAGCATCAAACATCTTCAAAAAATAATTTTTATCTTGTATTCTGACACATTTGAGGTTGAAGAAATATTGCATATTTCTGTGATTAGAATACTGCAGGAGGACATATTATGATTTAATTTCATTTGCGATGAACTGACCAGGCCTAGAAATAATTCTCTCTATGTATAATGACACTTTACAATATCTGGGTTTCACTTTCTGAAATCAGTGACAAAAAATATCCAACTTTTTGATGATATTATGATTTTTTGAGATGTGACTTCTCACTCCAAACAAGAATAATTAGAAAACACATATCATCCCCTTCAGTTGCAGTTGATTTCAACAACACACAAGGTGGTAAACCTTAGAATAAGAAATAATAAGATATAAGATAAAATAAATCTACTTTTCCTCTTCCATTAAGTCTGACTCAAAGGAAATATTGTTGTTCTTCCCACAAAAAGTTTATGACAGGCAATTTACCTTGAATGTATCTGAATCCAAGCAGTAATTCAAACAGTCACAGTGTTAACTGCACACACACATCGGTATTTACATACTTTGCTTTTGTAGCTGCACATTCAAAAACAAAACATTTAAGCAGATCCAGAGTGTGAGGAAAAAATGTAACATAAAGCTGCAGCTGTATGAGAACTAGCCTGAATGTGGGACAGTGAACTCACGAAAAATAGACAAATTCTCCTGAGAGTATTACAGAACATCAGCGATACCAGAATTAAATTTAGGCTGTAATAGTGGTTGTTCAGCAGCTTGATAATAAAAGGTCAATCATAGGTTGGAAAAAGTACAGATGAGGATGAAAAGGCAGAGTTTGCATAAACTAGAAGAGATTATCAATGAAGCCTTGATCACGCAGCATCCCACAACGTAAAACACCTCCTGAGAAATAAATAGTTCTTTCAAAAGCAATGACTAACCAAGATACCACACTCTGTCATCTTATTAAAAGAACAAAAATACCTGCACGCCCTCAGTCAGCCTGTAAGCTTCTTAGTCCACCTCTATTCATCAAAACGCTCCACAGTGTGGGTTTAAGCCACAGGTACGGGATTGTCATTGTGTGAGGGAGGGTGATGTTTGCCTCTGTAATCAGCAGCAGAGCATCTACGCAGCAGTGTCAATAATCCAGAGCACTTTTTTTGTCTTTTTACACAGGAGTTACAATCCTTTATGGACAGCAGAGGCTTTAGAAGGAAAGGTGTGGAAGGAAACCTGTCATGATTTTTCAGTAAAAGGTATAAATTGTTTCACCTTTGCTGCATTTTGAAGAACAAAGGTTGAATCTCATCACAACAGAGCCTACCTTCCTACCTTCCTACCTGCCAATGCAAACAGGTGGCATACGTGACGCAACAAGTCTCTCAAAGTACCATGCACACACATAAATCAAATATTTTTTTTTCAGCCTGCCAAGCCGAGCAATTACCTTTAACTAAATTATACATTACAGGCTATTTGCACAGCAAATAAGCCTACAGACTTACCCGCAGGTTATTCCTAAAACAAATAACACTGTCTGCTTTCTGGGTGTGAGAGATAAAACAGGTTTTAGAAATAGGAACTGTCTGTGTGACTGTCAGAATCACCTTATCACATCTGTAAAGGTGAAGGATGGAGTTTTATATTCATCTTACCGTCACTGAAAACAGATCGAAGGCTGCTGACATTGGTTTAACCTCAAGACAACGTCAAGGACGCAAAACTTCAATATTATATTCATCATAAGGATTATTTTTCCAAACCTATAAGATGATTAAAATGAGAATATAATTGTAATTTTGGTGATTTTTGAGATGCAGATTGTGTAATTTATGTCTGCATTGATTGTGGTATTAAATGCATGATAAGAAAGCTCAGTTTTTCTCAGTCGCTGTGGCTGAAGCTCAATGACACCTTGCAGTCTGCAGCAGCAGCAGCAGTCTTTGAATGCATCACTTCAACAGATTAAATCAACATTATAAAGAAAACTAACAGTCAGGTGAGCAGGATATGGGAAAGAAAAACCGCAATGCTGAGCTGCAGCTGTGTAAATACAAGACACGAAAGTCATGTTAGGACGGTGTGTCCGTTGACTTTTATGGTTAGTGTGTGTTTGTGCCTCCTTCTTCTTCTTATCTGTCCCGCTACCACAGTTAGCTCCGCCGGCTAACCGCCCAGCCGTTACAACCGCACACAACCGTTAACGGCTCACACAACAACGGCTTCGTGCTCGTTTCTGCTCCGGAGAGACGCAAAAACACCATATATGAGAGAATAACTGTGATATAAAATTAAAACAAGTGTATTTTAATGCGTGGGGGTTAGCTTAGAGCTAGCTGGCTACAGTCTCCAGCTGTGTGTGTGTGTTAATGTGTGTGTGTGACAGACTGAGTGAGGATGTGCGGTGTCTGAATGATGCGAGCAGGACTTGGAGTGAGGAGAATAACGTGATGGAGTTGAAATCAAACGTCCTGTATGTACAGCAGCAACACTACCAGGTTTAATATAATCACATTTAAAGCATTAATGGTTGGTTTTAAATGTGGATTCTTACGTGATTTCGGTGTCAGTCAGGACGGGGTTTAATCCAACGATGCTCTGTGTGCCGTGTCCCGTCTCCCTCCGTGTGTGTCTCTCTCCCCGGTGCTTCAGTACCAACCGCCCTCCAGTGGAGACTCAACGGCCGTGATGCGCTTTGATTTGCCGCTCTCTTCTCTCCTCTTCTCTCCCTTCTCCGTGAGTGAGAGAGTGAATGAGAGTGAATGAGTGTATCTACCTACTAGGGGGGCTGACAGAGTGAGTCATCCAGCAGAACCACATCCAGCTCCTCCCTGCTCCTCTAACAGCTGACTACTGTAGCCGCCATGCGTTGAAAAAGACAAACACTGCCTCCCCTCTCCTCCCTCCTCCCTCCCTCCCTCCCACAGTAAAACTATGGCAAGCGATTTTAACATTTCCCCTGTATTTTTCTTAAGATCTTTCCAACATATTCACTTAGCAATTAATTTTGTAATGTACGGTGTGATAGACCAGATTTACAGGGGCGAGTCTACAAGGGGGGCACAGGGGGGCAGCTGCCCCCCTAAGACAAAGCCTTGGGTCAATGACAAAAAAAGGGTCTAAAAACTCATTTTTACAAAGTTCTTTGAAAATGGATAAAAAAAAACATATTTCATTTTAGGTTCATAATTTTCTAGTATTTTTAATTTGAGCACCCAAAAATGTCAGGTGGTGCAACCAAATATATGAAAATTATGTGTGAAATTATTGGCAAGTATCTCTCAAGTGTCTGTAGTGACTCATACATTTTCATTTTGTGTGTTTCATTTCTTTTATTTGTGAATAAGATAAATAATTTTATGATAAAATAACATTTCACATTATTACATTGGTTGTACCACCTGACATGGAAATTGTTCCAGTCACCAATGAAGTGAAAAAACCTTTTTTATCAGTATTTCAGAGAAATCTACAAACTTTTCCACTTGGTCACAAATGTCATTTGGGCTCCTCTGGCTGATGCAGTTTCCTGTTTCCTGTTTTATTCTCTTCACTTTAAAATAAAAGTCTAATGTTACGGTTGCACCACCCTGACATCTGACAAGGTGAAAATTACGGGACAAAAGTTTTTTAAATTTCTCAACAGCTTTAAAATTCTTTTTATTTGCAAATAATGTTTTGTTTAAATATGTTCAAGCATAAAATAATGCCACTGTATTTTTAATTTCCATTTACAATAACTGACATTCAATTTTTAGAGTTTAATTACTGTGGATACTTGTCAGGACGGTTGCACCACCTGACATTTTGGGGGTTTGAGGAACCAAAACACAGAAAAACATGTTATATTTTAATAGTTTAAAGATGTGTTCAAATAACACAGGTTTCATAGAATAAAGAAATACATGTGATGAAATATTCAATTCATGATGGAAGGAAATATTGCACTCGGTCACAAAAAAAGGGACGTCATGTCATTGACCCCCTTACCAGTGTTGCCACACCAGTTATCAAGATTTAATGAAATGATTTCACGAAATTCACTGACCCACTTTGAGATAAGTTGTAATTATGGGGGGAAAAAAACTGAAATATTGGAATAAAAGTCAAGAACTTGAGATATCAAAGACAAAATGCTGAAATTAGAAAGTCAAAATTTTGAGATAAAAAGTCAAAGTTTTGGGGAAAAAAAGTCAAAGTTATGAGGATAAAAGTCAACTTTTGAAATAAGTCTATCATTTGAGATATCAAAGTCAAAATTCTGAGATAAGTCAATAAGTTGAGATATCAAAGTCAAATTTTGAGGTAAAAAGTCAAAATTTCAAGATGCAAGTCAATAATATGAGATATCAAAGGCAAATTCTGAGACAAAATGTCAAAATTTTGAGATGCAGGTAGATGGTCTGAGATATTAAAGGCAAAATTCTGAGATAAAATGTCAAAATTCTGAGATAAAAGGTCAAAATTTGAGGTAAAAAGTCAAATTCTGTGATAAAAAGTCAAAATGTTGAGATATCAAAGTCAAAATTCTGAGAAACAAAGTCATATTTTTGTGTTCAAAAGTCAAATTTTGAGGTAAATATTCAAATTCTGAGATAAAAGGTCAAAATTTGAGGTAAAAAGTCAAATTCTGAGACAAAGGTCAATAATTTGGGATATCAACGTCAAAATTCTGAGATAAAAAGTCAAAACTTTGAGATATCAAAGTCAAAATTCAGAGATAACAAGTCAAAATTCTGAGAAACAAAGTCATATTTTTGTGTTCAAAAGTCAAATTTCGAGGTAAATATTCAAATTTCGAGATAGAAGTCAACCATTTGAGATATCAAAGTCAAAATTCTGACATATAAAGTCAAAAGTGCCTTCTCTCTCTTTTGTGGCTTATCATGATGCAGTATTTTGTTTTGGAGAGACGGGATCCTCACTTTTTGTACCCTGAGGGCCCAAATTCAGACATTCCTACAATTCCCATAATGCAACACAATGGTGTGTTCTCTTTGACTCTCCCTTTCCTCTGTTTATCAATCCCTGCGCTCACACAGGCTGTTTTAGTAATCTGCTGTCCCCACCACAACCCAAAGTAAGCCTGATGACATCATCAAGATTATTTTGGGAATAAACTGATCCTCATTGCTGAAATTGATGGAGTACCCTCTAAAAGTCAACCACTCTGATCAAATTGCTGTGTCACAACTCCTGCACCAAAACTGCAGGAAAATAGAGGAAGACTTCCCCTGATACAGAAAATTCTCAGAGGCTGTATTTCAAACTGCTTTCTACACTAACTGATGAGGCTGAAACTCAGTATGTAGCAGACACTAAGTGATATAAGATCTGCAATTTACTAGAAATCCCCTGATGTCCAACTGATCTGAGAAAAAATCCCAGTACACAGCAAATCAGTCTACCTGGTGTACTGTTTCCCATAATGCACGGCACTAATGCTGTTCATCTATGCGGGGGCACTCTAGTTTAGTTGAATCAATTGGACACAGTTTTCTATAAGCTGTCAAACAAAGTCATCTCGTTCCAGATTTAGTTTTAATAAACATTGAGTTTTTGTACAAAATCAAAAATTAAATATAGCAATTTTGCTGTTATACATTTCTATACCTTTCCACATTTCATAAAAATAATAAACTATATAATATATTATATAACGTGCATATTTCTCTTGATATTTCACCAAATGTTTAATGTAAATTGCTCTTTCTGTTCTTAGTATTTTTATATTTTTACCATTTTGATTTCCATTTGATTACCATTTTGATAGTTGAGTTGTATTAAAGAATGTAACACTGTGAGACAAAGTCATAATTTTGAAATAAAAAGTCAAAACTATGAGAAAAAAAAAATCAAAATTTTCAGAAAAAAGTTTAAAATCCTTTCAAAAGGAGAAACTTTGAGATCAAAAGTAGAAATTTTGAGATGTAACATTCAAAACTTTGGGATAAAATGTCTAAATTTTTAAGATCAAATATAGAAATTTTGATTTGAAAATTCCAAATTTGAAAACATCAAAATTTTGAGATGAAGTCCATAATATGAGTAAAACTTGGAATCTTGGGATAAGAAGTCAAAAAAAAATTGAGATCAAAAGTAGAAATTTTGAGATTAAAAAAAGTCAAAATTGTGGGATGGAAAGTGGAAATTTTCGGATACAATTGTCAAAAATTTGGGAGGAAAAGTCAAAAGTATGAGGAGAAAACCCTGAACTTGGAGATTAATTTCAAAACTAATAGAAGAAAGTCAAAATCTTGAGATTAAAGTTTAAATGTGGAGATCAAAAGTAGAAATTATGAGACAAAACCCTTAAATTTTAAGATTAAAAGTCTACGTTTTGAATATAAAATCATTGGAGCAGAAGTTAAAATTTTCAGGAAGGGTTTTTTGAAATAAATTTTTGTGTTATGAAGCTTTTTTTAATCATTTCTTAGTATCTTTTTTTTTTTTTTTTGCAGGGTCTCCAAGATGCTGAGCAAAGAGTCCTCTTTTTGTTTTTTTGTTTTTTTAGAATCTGGTCACCCTAATTTAGCAGCTTCTAGGTGATTTGGAAAACAGCCCTAGTTTATGCTTTTTTTCAAAAAAAAGAAACTCAACCAAATAGGAATCAGAATCAGATTCTCGTTTTTCAAGTACAAGGATTTTGATTGTGGTATCAGCGTTGTGAAAAGTGTGGGAGGAAAATAAAAAGTAGATCTGGAAGTGAACGGCAGTCAAGAGGAGAAAAAGAATTCTCAGGTCATAGGTGTCGGTTTTTATGGATAATATTGGAGTTAAAGCCAGTTCAGAGTAGATAAAGGTGAGGTTTAAAGCCAACATTACTTCAGGGTTACACCTTAAATCTAGGATTAAACTGAATTAGGTTTATATGTTAAATACAAAGTGCAGAGGCTTCAGATTAGATTTAAGGCCGAGGACTGAGAGGAGTTCATCATCACACCGGTCTATCAAAGTGTCCGTGTGTGAGTGTGTGTGTCTGCTTACTGTACCTCCACGCAGCAGCTGCACCCTGTGGTCCTCTTCTCTTCAGCTGTCCTGGAGTGCCTCATTAAAGCCAAGTTACAGGACGCCTCCTACTCCTCCTCCTCCTCCTCCTCTTCATACCAGCAGCAGCAGATGGACAGAAGCAGGGTGATAATATTCCTGGGAGTTTGGGAGGGCGCCACTGTTTATATAACCCAGAGAATCTTATTAAAAAGCCGCCCTCCTTCCGTCCTGAACTCGGGGTTAATTAGCTCACTTCCTAGTTGCCGGTATGCATGGAGGCCTCTGAATGGTCACAGTGGTTGTTATGGGCGACCGCGCTTGTCTTATCTCCTGTTGCCTGTTGGGATTCTGCTGAGGAGCAGAGACTGAGAAGGACACAGTGTTTATGCGCTCTGAAAACACTCACACACTCAAAAACAGCAGCAGCAGCATGCAACAGAAAAATCACACTCTTAAAGCAAAAAAAAACAAAACTCCATGAAGTCCATTCATTATCAAAAGCAACAGAAAAATAAAAATTCACTCTGAATGAATTGATTCAAGCCATGTGTCGGATACTTAAAGAAGAAAAAAATCAAAAAGTCCATGACCAACATCCACGCTCATTTCTGTGACTCATTCACATGTTTCTCAGTCCTCAAGTTCACTACCAGTTATCCAATCACTGTTCCTCTATAGGGCTATTTCAAAGATACTGTTACCTTGGTGATAACAGGAAGTAGGTCGACGAGGCTTTCCCCACTCCCCCATAACCCTCAGAGAGAAACACGTACACTACATACGTGACGCCCTCGCCATACAAATGCTGCCAAACACACTTCCATGTGAACAACACTTCTGCTCTTGAGCATGATTCAAAGTTTCATATTATAGAGTACAGGCCAAAAGTTTGGACACACCTTCTCATTCAATTTTTTATTTTCTTGACCATTACCCAAACTGACTCACCTTTATTTCTTAAAGTAATGATGGCCACTCGTTCTTCTTTAGTTAGCTGATTAGTTCTTACCATAATATAAATTTTAATAAGGCTGTCAGCTGTGTATTAACCTGACTTCTGCACAACACAAATGATGGTCCCAACCCCATTGATAAAGCCAGAAATTCCACTAATTAACCCTGATAAGACACAGCTGTGAAGAGAAAACCATTTCACACTGCAAATAATCTTGCACTTGCCAAGATTTAAAATATTACTTTAAGACATGCTTAATAAAACATCTTGTTTTTTTTTTTTAACTTATTTTTAGCATTTAAACTTAGTTAAGTCTCAAAAAAAGCACAAACGTTTCAATTTTGTCTTTAGTCTGAGAATCCTAAAATGAGTGGGTTACTGTAGAAACAAGTTACTTTGGTTTTCTCACATGTAATTTCATAACATTAAAACTTGTTTCAAGATTTAGCTCGACCTCAAGTTGCTTGATTTAAGAATAACACAAAAAAATCACCTTTTTAAGACACAGTTTATTTAGCAAACAGCTAAGAATTTTACAAACCCAAGCTCAAAAATCAAGAATTATCTTAATCATTCTTCTCTAATTCTAGGTAGTTTTGACTTTAAAAAGTGATATTTTTCATTCCATTTGCTAAAATTAAGAATGTAAGAAGCATGAAATTAGATTCTGTTGCTCATATTCAGTATATTTCACTTAAAATTCTTCTTCAGGAAGTTTGTTTTCAAGCATTTTAATCTAAAAATGAGCATTTTCTTCTTGTTTTAAGATCTGAGAATACTTATTAAGGCCTTCTTGTTTTTAGATTTATCAGTCTTGTTTCAAAATTTCTAGTCAAGTGAAATTATCTTGCTGCATGGACAGATCATTTCACTAGTTTTAAGATATTTTCCCATCAAATTTAGTATTTTTATCTTATATTCAGACTCCTTTTCTTGCAGTGTACTTTCACTTAAACAAAGGAGTTGAATAAGTAGTGTTACTTTTACCAGAGTCTTTGTTTTTGCACAATGATCTGTACTTTTACTTAAGTAAAGAATGTGAGGACTTTAGCCATCTCTGCACAATCTAAATCACTCCCTCATTGCAGAACCATACAACGTCACAGGTACGTTCTCTAAATCTGTCTGTAAATACCGAAAACTGAGAGGAACCAAAATATATATATATTTTTTTAAAACAACAGGTTTCTCTCTGATGCAGATAAGTACAGTGGCGTTTTGCATTCACCTGAAAAAAAAATTCATCCTGCAAAGTCAAAGTAAAGTTGAATCAGAAGTAGGTAAGGAAACGATCAAATCAGAAGAAGAAAAAGAAGAAAGAAACGAGGATGAGAGTGCTGCAGTTAGCAGGTAAGATTAAACGTTTGCTCCGTGGTCCTCATTTCTTCCTCCTCGATTATATTTTGACTTGGATCTCGTAGTAAAATATGAAGTAAAAAAAAGAACAATTCTTAATGTGGCCCCAATACTCCGTTGTATGAACAGACTATTTATCTCTTATTGTTATTTCATCTGCAATTTTTTAACTTGATTAGGTTCATATTGCTCCAAACCCGGTATCAAACAACCCCACTGGAATAAAATAATGAAGTTTTAAGAAACATGGTAAAAGACAAACACAATGAATAAAAGACAGGGAAACATCCACTGTTAAATTAAAAATCTACATACAAATAAAGGATGCATATGTGAAATAGTTTAACCCTCTTATTGGCTTCATATTTACTCTGCACCATCTGTTTTGACTGCTTATAAAGTACAAGTTGTAAAATTGCCCCCATTTTTTTTGTTGCACCCTTTTAAGTAGGATGTTTCCATCACATTCACACATATTTAACAACTACTTTTGTAATATATGGCAGTGGTTCCCAAAGTAGGGGTCGGGACCCTTTGGGGGGTCGCGACACATTGATAGGGGGTCGTGGAATGTGTCCCAAAATCGAAAACTATGAACAATTCATGAACATTTTATCCATTACTGTGAGAATAAAAGCAAAAATTGGGGTTAAAGATAATATAAAATTATGCAAACAGAAAATGTTTTATCTGTTTTTCACATTTTTTTGTTCAAGTTTGATGCCGTGTAATCAGCAAAATGCACATTAGTCTGTAAATTTTCTATTGATCAGTTAAATTAAGTATCCTCAGGGAGGGTATTGTTTGTTTTTGTCTGTTTTTGGATTGTCCCATTAGTGTTGTACCACAGCAGGGGGTCGCCAGTCTGTAACGCTGCTATTTTGGGGGTCACAGGCGGAAAAGTTTGGGAACCCCTGATATATGGTATGATAGACCTTATTTATATAAAAGTATACCTCTTCTTTGAGTAGATAAAAAGTAGTAATTTGAGTTTTTGTATATGTCCAAGGTGTTGGAGGGATACTGCTTTGAAATCTTTTCAATGGGATGCTACAAATTTATATAAAACACACATAATTTAACAAAAAAAGTCATAACTTACTTAATTCTACATGCAAACAGTGAAGCATGTGTCCATCCATGTATTTTTCAAGCAATTCTATGAGAGAAAACCAAAGTTATGACAAAAAAATCTCTGGAAATCAGGTCAAACTGACCCAAAGACAACAGGAGGGTTATTTATAATTTTCACATGCATGAAAAACGCCAAAATAAAAACAAAAACACAAATGAAAAGACAGACAACTCCACACCAGAAGAGTACAATAATAGCCACATTTATTTAATTACAGGCAATGTCCCTTTACACTATGTTTTTACTATATCAATTTCATGTTTGTATCCTTAATGTTGAACATACATTTTCATTTCCAGAGTGCATACACATAAACTCTTGAGAAAGGGAGGGGACAGGGGGGGGGGGTGTTGTTAAATAAAGTGGTTCAAGACATAAAAGAAGGATGTCTCGCATCGCTCATGAGACACATGTCAAATACTGCTCATCACAAGCATTACTCAGTAGTGGTACTGTACGTAAAAAGTGCACACGGTCTAGTCAATATCAGACAGCTTCATAGAGTAGAATAGAATGGCAATAAACAATGATGCATTTCACACATTCAACATCAAACAAGGCAAACCTATTCAAAGGCACAGGACTCTCACATCAATATTGTTGTTTAAAAAGTAGTTT
>RPOG01000984.1:17954-120287 GCA_008086565.1 Thalassoma bifasciatum | reverse complement strand
GTTGTTAAATAAAGTGGTTCAAGACATAAAAGAAGGATGTCTCGCATCGCTCATGAGACACATGTCAAATACTGCTCATCACAAGCATTACTCAGTAGTGGTACTGTACGTAAAAAGTGCACACGGTCTAGTCAATATCAGACAGCTTCATAGAGTAGAATAGAATGGCAATAAACAATGATGCATTTCACACATTCAACATCAAACAAGGCAAACCTATTCAAAGGCACAGGACTCTCACATCAATATTGTTGTTTAAAAAGTAGTTTGTACTTACATGTTAGGTAATCCTACACTTTTTTTATTTGTACAGCTGAAATATGACTTCATATCAAATGACCCGTGAGTGGAATGGCACAGTTAGGAAGTCAGAAACACTTCCGCGTGGTAACTCGGCAGACACAGCGTCTTAGTTAAGAGTGAAAATAGTCCTGTTTTTTCTTCAGATCATGTTAGTGCTGGTGTTTTTCAGATACAAACGGAGTCTTTGGGGTCTATTTGAACTGAAATGAACTATATATCTGCGTCTAACAGCTCGATATTTCAGGTTTGCCTGTTCTCTGAGACGTCTGCTGTGTGTACAGAGAAAGAGCACACACACACTCTTCCCTGTCAGAACACAATGAACCAGTGTGAACCAGAGGAAGGCCACTTCTATAAAACAACAGCAGGATCCTCTTTTCTGTTTACATCCTGCTTTCATCTGTTTAAGTCAGAGGGAACAAAGGTAAAGAATACAACGTTCAGCCTGTTGGCTCGGGCCACCTGCTGTCGGGTCTAAAAATAAGATGGGTGAAGTCGAAATTTGATTCTGCCACAGTGATGTATCGGGTCCACGCTGTTCTGCAGGTTTAAGTTGAAATATTTGGAGGAAAAAAATAACTTTACATATAATAAACATCTCTGCTACAGAGCTACTGTAACATTTACAGTTGTTCTAATACATGCAGATACTGTACAGCACATGTTCCCTTCACTTTCCTCCACAAATGATTAAAAACCTGTTTAAAGGGACTGTGAAGACTTTTTGTGTGACGTGGAGTGCAGCGACACCTTTGGCCTGAATTAGCAGCGTTTTTTTTTCCTGGACAAAGACTCAGCTTCCCATGAGCACTTGCACGCACACTGTCATAATGACATGACTCTTAACAAGTTGCATGTTTTTTTTTGTTTTTTTAAAGATATTTTTTGGGGCTTTTCTGCCTTTAATTGGATAGGTGAGGAGGACAGTGGATAGAGCAGGAAAGGGGGAGAGAGTGGGGAATGACATGTGGGAAACAGGCCACAGGTGGGAATCGAACCCGGGCCACCCGCTCGAGGGCAAGCCTCATGGTGCGCGGCCACATCCACTAGGCCATCTGCGCCCTGCATGTTTTTTTTTTAAAGTGAATGCACTGAAAAAAATGAAATCTAAGCAAGTCATTATGTCTTATTTTCAGTAAAAAGAACGTCATAATGTTCTTGATATGAGCTACATTCAACTAAAAGTCCAGTCTAAATGTCTTACTTATAATTATTTAAAGACAAACATTAGGTCTGAATTGCTTGTAAGAAATCAAAAAAAATCTGCAAATGGGAAAAGAAAAAAGATTCTTGTATTAAAGGGAACCCCAAATGCTTAAATGTTTGTCTCAAAGTAGAATTTGTTGTTAAAAGACACAACGAATTGGTTTTTCTTTAAAAAAAAATACAGTTTAAAACACAGTTTCTATCCTTCGGGCGCAGCCATTGTTTTACTGCCGCAATGCATTCTGGGTTGATGATGTAGATTGGTTGCTTGGTGCCGAGCATCTGGATTTGGCCGTTTACTCACTACTAGTCGCCGTAAGTCACGAGGTTTGAGGAGGGAAAAAAACATAATAATGCCACATGTGGCTGCTTTTGGGTGCACTTTTCAGTCCAAAGGAAACAAGGAGACTGATGTTAGTCTGCACAGCTTCCCAAAAGACAAGAAAAGAAGGAAGTTGTGGGAAATCTCTTGTGGGCGTAAACAACTTCCCATGGAGCCGCGGCTATGTTCTGGCCACTTCTCCCAAGAAGCATTTGCTGCATTTAGCCGGCCCATGCTGATGAAAGAGCTGACAGGTGTGGGTCATTATAAACGGAGACTAAAGCCAAATGCTGTGCCGACTATTTTCCAACACAAACCCACAAAACTTCCTCTGGAAACCACTGAAGTCCGCTCCAGGACTTATATGATCCTGTATGAGATTGAGCCCGGTGCAACCATATGACATCACTACCCAGACGTTATTGCGGCGTAAACAACAATGGCGGCTTACAGGTGAAAATATCTTTCCAAATTTTATACAAACTAAGATATTTTGAGAGATTTTATTATCGTTCTTATGTAGCTGTTAAAAACACTGATCATTTAGGAAAATGACGTTCTGGTAGCCAGGGTTCCTTTTAAGACATTTAGTCTCATTCCCTAAAACATTTTTGCCTAAATAGTGCGTAAGAATGTTTGACACAAAAATGTATGATTCATCAATATTTTCTTACTTAAATTTGTTCTCACTCTGCAAACAAATGTGAAACTTCCCCAGATCATGCGTACACACAAATAAGGAATGATCAGCTTTCTAAACTTTAAATATACTCTTTTAACTCAATGCACAAGATATTAAAACAACTGCCAGTGAAAGAAAAACAGTCTTTAAAAGATTTCAATAATAAAAACTGTGACTTGGCTTCATGTATTTAATAACCATGAAATTGACGTCTTTTCATCCTCATCATGCCTGTTATATTGAATGGTATATTCAATACTTAGTTCTCAGTAAGAAATGACAATAAGTTAATAATTTTTATGTGACTTAAATCCTAGACTGCTCTGACAAACTGTGAGATAAATCAGCACAAACTATAACTTGATTCTTCTTATGACTATGTCGCCTTTGACTTGTGTTTTCAGCCTTTACTTTGATGTTTTTTTCACTTTGAGTTTTTTTTTTTTATGCCTTTAGCTTTTGTTTTATGATTTCCATATGGATGAACTTGTGCACGAGCCCTGCATAAACAGCGACAAGTGATAAAGTTCAACAAGATCCAGTTTCATTGATAATCACCTCGAATTCATCCAGATTTTAATGCGTTTGTTTAAGCTCAAGCTCAAGACAGATAAATTTTGTTCACTGAAGAGGTAAAATAAAGCAACAAATGTTATTATTTTGAATAAAATTGCTTCAAATTTATCTGTGGGAACCATAGACTGTATAATGAGTGGACGTAACGACGTTCGGCTCAAACTGAAGCCTCCAGCAGATGCCCCGCCCCCTGGTGTCTGGCTGCAGTATAGGTCATAAGCCCCGCCTCCCCATGTATTCCAGATATGAGCCGGGAAAACTTTAAAAAACTACGATACCTGGTAGAAACGTTTCTCTCATCTTTACTCTAAGGTAGTATGACAATGTCATCTGGCTGCATGGTGTTCAGGTGTTTTTTTTTCTGAGAAGTTAGTTTCTCATTAGTTATTGGACGTTAAAAACCGTGATATAAGTTTCGTTTTACGATAGTTGACAGCTGCCGTTAGTGAGTAGTTTTTATCGGGGATATAAGAAACTTCGGGAAAGAGCCAACAGGAGACTAAACCTTCTGAAGAAGAGGAAATAAATATTTTTATTTCTCTTTTTTACTCTGCTCCACCGGAAATTCTCTACTGCGCAGACTCTGGCTGCACAATGGTGGCTAGAGAAACGTTTTTTTTTGGCTTCAAAATCGTAGAACGGTGACAGGCGGAAGCACGCTGTCCATTCTATATACAGTCAATGGTGGGAACTATAAAGCTTTATGTTTTTCCTATTTATCACTTCCATAGGAGTATTTTCCTATTTGACCCACACCACAATTTCACATATTTACAGAGATTCCTCATTCTTCTGGTCACCAGAAGCAGATAATCAGAAATATATGAGTATATGTGTTTTAAAATGAGGAAAAAGATTGCGTTCTGGTTGGTGCAGCCCTCAGAAACAAATCAGATTTCTTATGTGGCCCCTTGT
This sequence comes from Thalassoma bifasciatum, assembly GCA_008086565.1. Lineage (NCBI taxonomy): Eukaryota > Metazoa > Chordata > Actinopteri > Labriformes > Labridae > Thalassoma > Thalassoma bifasciatum. The sequence goes on along the minus strand of RPOG01000984.1, from coordinate 116,283 downwards.
AAAAATTAATGACTCATCCTTGTCATAGAGGCTTTAACGTGTAAATCCAGTCCAGGTTGGGAAGCTGGGAATCAGCATTTAAAAATAACCTTTTAGTGCTGATAATCTCACTTTGAGTTGTTGATTATGATCAGGCATATGTATCTAAGAGTAATACTTTGTCAAGATCGCTTAGAAAGTCCTCACAGTCCCTTTAACTTTGATCAAACAAATTAACGACAGAGCACTGCAAGCATCGACCAAACCAAATAACGGTTAAAAATCATGGGTTGTAAATAAAATAGCAGCAACATGTAGGCTTAGTTCTGTGAGAACAAAATAAAGAACCAGCAAGCAACCAGTGCCTCTGGGTAAAAGTAAAAGAGTTACACAGTGCAAATATGTGAGGATGAGTCTAAATCTTACAAAGATGGAAGCTTTAAAGGCTGAATCTGCAGTGGTTCTTTTACAGTACGAGTCGACTCCACTCAAACCTCAGTGTTTTCTGTCAGTAAATTCATTAGTCTTGGCACCACAGCTTCACTCGCCACCACTACGGTCGATATCATGAGAAACAATAATAAAAAGAAACTACTNAGCGTGTCCACAAACACGTCCACCAATCAGAGTTCCAGTGTGAGGCAAAGAGTTCAGTCTCTACAGGGGGGTGTCGTAGACGCGTTCGGACGAGCCCTCTTCCATGTCGTCCTCCGACTGCGACGCCTTATGGTTCAGCTTCTCCGACGTGGAGGAGGAAGTGAGGTTTCCGTGGACGCCGTCGTCGTTGAGTTTGGCCTTGCTGCTGTCCTGAACGAACTCCTGGATCTCCACGGGAAGTCGTCTAAATTTGTCCTGGTACTCCTGGTCCAGATCGCTCTGCAGCTGCAGGAGGAGAAGAAACACATCAGAGGACACTGTAGGTTACTGACGGATATTTATGAATGAAGATGGATTTTGTTTTGTCACTCGCAATGAGCGCGTCACATGGTGGATATGTTACTAATACGCTCCTGCTAAAAATCTCAGAAGGTTCTAAGTAGAGCTTCAAAATGCAAAAAGAAGAAATGGGAACAAGAGACCAAAAGTTTTGAGCAGGAAATTTGTTTGAAACAACAATTTAACTGAAATAGTCTGTTCATCTCTCAAGTGTCTGTAGTGACTCATACATTTTCATTTTGTGTGTTTCATTTCTTTTATTTGTGAATAAGATAAATAATTTGATGTTAAAATAACATTTCACATTATTACATTGGTTGTTCCACCTGACATGGAAATTGTTCCAGTCACCAATGAAGTGAAAAAACCTTTTTTATCAGTATTTCAGAGAAATCTACAAACTTTTCCACTTGGTCACAAATGTCATTTGGGCTCCTCTGGCTGATGCAGTTTCCTGTTTCCTGTTTTATTCTCTTCACTTTAAAATAAAAGTCTAATGTTACGGTTGCACCACCCTGACATTTGACAAGGTGAAAATTACGGGACAAAAGTTTTTTACATTTCTCAACAGCTTTAAAATTCTTTTTATTTGCAAAGAATGTTTTATTTAAAAAGGTTCAANTTTTCATTTTGTGTGTTTCATTTCTTTTATTTGTGAATAAGATAAATAATTTGATGTTAAAATAACATTTCACATTATTACATTGGTTGTTCCACCTGACATGGAAATTGTTCCAGTCACCAATGAAGTGAAAAAACCTTTTTTATCAGTATTTCAGAGAAATCTACAAACTTTTCCACTTGGTCACAAATGTCATTTGGGCTCCTCTGGCTGATGCAGTTTCCTGTTTCCTGTTTTATTCTCTTCACTTTAAAATAAAAGTCTTATGTTACGGTTGCACCACCCTGACATTTGACAAGGTGAAAATTACGGGACAAAAGTTTTTTACATTTCTCAACAGCTTTAAAATTCTTTTTATTCGCAAAGAATGTTTTATTTAAAAAGGTTCAAGCATAAAATAATGCCACTGTGTTTTTAATTTCCATTTACAATAACTGACATTCAATTTTTAGAGTTTAATTACTGTGGATACTTGTCAGGACGGTTGTACCACCTGACATTTTGGGGGTTTGAGGAACCAAAACACAAAAAAAACATGTTATATTTTAATAGTTTAAAGATGTGTTCAAATAACACAGGTTTCATAGAATAAAGAAATACATGTGATGAAATACTCAATTCATGATGGAAGGAAATATTACACTCGGACACAAAAAAAGGGGACGTCACGTCATTGACCCATAGACAGTTTTGTTATTAGTTTCTCCTCTTTGAGAAAACACCTGAAGAATCTGTGGTTGTTCCAGTCAGATCTGCTTGACGTAGCGGCAAAAAAACATGCAGCAACGAGTCGTGGGAAATCCTGTTTCTTGCGAGATAGTATCTCATAAAAACAGGATTTTTATTTGTTATTTCAGATGAATGCAACACACCACCGTAGATTAAAGCTATGGGAATATTTGGAGCTGTAGAACCAAAAACAACAAGCTGAAAGACACAAAAAAAATAACAGAGGGATGTGTTTAGGTGTCTCATTCTGTTCGTTATTCTTATCTCGATGTTTGCGTAACCTACAATAAAATCTAAAAAGAAAGATGTGAGTCAGAGAGACACCTGTGATGATCTTGGATCCTGACACTCAGAGCTGAATTTGTGCTTTAATCCTTTTAGACAAGGATCTCTCCTCCTTCACGTAGGAATAAAAGTAGAAGCTGTTTTTCTCCCAGGCATAGACGCCCCCAATGATTACAGATGACAAGATTGTATTCATTTCATTGTGAGCCAATAATTGCTGTAATGCTGATTTCTCTGTTTAACTACCCGGCTGGTTCCCACGGGAGAGCAGTAATTAAAAGAAAAGCTGCTAAGATGAACGGTGGCAGAGTCTGGTGGCTCGATACAGTCACATTATGAGTGATTGAATACACCTGTGGATTCAAAGAAGGTGTGTTTAGGGTCCACGTTTCATCCTTGGAAACTTCAACGCACGACTAAAGTCTTAAAAGTCTCCTGATTATAAACTCTTGGAGGGCAGAAGGTTAGGTTTGTGTTAATTGATGCTTTGAATCTGGAAAAAGTTTGAGATATTGATGCAAAAAGAAACCCAACTTCATGAAAAGAAATCATAATTCTCTCAAATAAATTCACATAATTCTCGTTAATGAAGCAGCCGAGGATTCAGAGCTGGCAGAAAAGAGCTCTGAACTGTTCACCAAGTATTCACAAGCTTGTTCAAAAATAACAGAGAGAAGATGAAGAGACAGAATGAAGGTCAAGGACTGCCATCAGACCGCCTCCAATTCCCCATTTTCATCCCTCTCCTCTTCAGCTGAGATCTCACATCCACTTTATTTAAGAGCACTGCACCACAAACATGAGAAAACCTCACTGTCCCAAAGCCCTAACAGCACATTAATGCAGTTATACAGAAGAAATAAATCATCCCGGGTGGGGTTGTGTTGAAATTCTGCTAAAACAAAGAGGCTTTTCACAGCAAAGAATTCAGAGATTTCTCTAACATGACATAATATTCCATAAATGACCCCGTCTGCAGAGGGTAACAGCCTGGTTTGAGTGTTTGGACACAGCAAATTATTCAGTGCTTTCCTAGATTTAAATTCTTACATTTAGGCATATTAGATATTTAACTTTGTTCTAAAAGTGTTACCTTTATTTTTTTAATGGTTAAGTTTAGGATACAATCATAAATTGAGCATTAACTTCTTGTTCGGCTCAATTTGTCAGGAGGTCTTAAAATTGGGTTAAAAAATACAAATGTTAGAGTAAGATAAGTTCTATCACCAAAAGTCTCATCAAAATAAAAAAGTTTCAAGCTTCAGCAACACCTTAAAGTTGCTTCATTGGAGACTAACAGTGCACTTTTTCCAGTTGCGACAAAGTCAAAACCAAAACCATAAAATTCAATTTTAAAAACCAAGAAAAAGTTGAAAAGTTGAAAAACATTCTGTCTATTTTTCCTCTAAATATATTGGAAAGACAAAAACAAGGTGCCTGCAAATTTTTCCAAGCAAAAAGGCAAAACTCTCCAATCTTGACAAATGTGTGCCATGTAATTGTTGCACACACACACACAAAAAAATCCTTGTATTTATTTTCTTAGTGGATTTTTTTCTGTTACAGGACCTCTACATTAAACACTGAATCCACAGTAGCATGTCTGCCTTCATGAATATGAAAAAGGAAATAATATAATGTGGTAGCCAGGCTTTATCTTCTGTGGAAAAACTCCTAAAAACATTGAATTTTTATGAGTCTGGATCACTCCAGCACATCAGCACAGTTAGTGCCAGCATCTCGGTGTTTTACGATGATTGACAGCTGCCATTTGTGAGCAGTTTTAATCTGGGATATAAGAAATTGAAAGAGATTAGACTTTTGAAATTAAAAAAATGAATGTGGGTTTTTTTTTTTTTTGTTACCCGGCTCCACCCACATTCTCTACTGCCCAGACTCTGGCTGCACAATCGCGGTGAAAGGCGGAGCCACGCTGCCTACTCTATATACAGTCTATGGTGGTGACAGATGGTAGCACATGCAAAACCCTTATTTAAATAGAGTGGTCTGCATCATTAATAACACCCGCAACATCCACGTTATTAGTAGGCACAGTTTTTTTTAGTTTGCACAAACAATTTAGCGCCTGTTATTTGTGGCGGATCAGTCTCTGAGTGTAAACATCAGCCTGAGGAGAATGAGGCAGATTAAACAGAGAGCTCCTGCACACGCTGCTGTCTGTGCTCGTCTGAGATGAAGAACCTCTTGACTTTTGTCTCTCGAATATTTTGAGAGGAAAAGCAGAGGCTGATGAAGCGCCCGCCGAGCACAGCGTCTAAAGGTGACCTTCATTGGAGCATCTCTCTCTCTCTCTCTCTCTCTCTCTCTCTCTCTAAGGGTCTCACAGAGCAAAGATCCAGCATATCACAACCAGATGGTTAAAGATGCACCAACACTCCTCTCTCTCTCTCTCTCTCTCTCTCTCTCTCTCTATCAGCTCTGCACTGCGCATGACCTACTTAGGGGTGGGACACTACATGCAGCATGTGTGTGTGTGTGTGTGTGTCTGTGTGTGTGTGTGTGTACATGTGCAGCCTGCTTCTTCTTTTTTTTTTTCTCAGCCTGCTGAGGCACAAACACCCTCTGATTAAAGCTGTCATTTTTCTCCCATCTGATGACGCCCTGACACATGTGAGGGAGGGGTTGGTGGTGGTGGTGGGGGCAGAGGAGTCTGAGGGCACAGAGCGGCTCTCACACTGAAGCAAGTGTGTGTGCATGTGTGTGTGTGTGTGTGTTTTCAGCATTTAATCAACAACTCAGCAGCCAATAAGAGGCTGTGGGTGCTGAGGATTAAAGAGTAATGGAGACTCTTTAGAAATAACAGATTATTAGATGAAATAATACGTTAAAGTTCCACTAATCATCAGCTCTGATCACAACCTTTCCTGTCAAGTTTTTCTGAGATTCAAGGACAGGAAACTGAGCGATGATGAAAACGTCACAAACTCCTCAGGTTTTCTGGCTCCTTCGNTCTGAGGGCACAGAGCGGCTCTCACACTGAAGTAAGTGTGTGTGTGCATGTGTGTGTGTGTGTGTGTGTGTTTTCAGCATTTAATCAACACTTCAGCAGCCAATAAGAGGCTGTGGGTGCTGAGGATTAAAGAGTAATGGAGACTCTTTAGAAATAACAGATTATTAGATGGAATAATATGTTAAAGTTCCACCAATCATCAGCCCTGATCACAACCTTTCCTGTCAAGTTTTTCTGAGATTCAAGGACAGGAAACTGAGCGATGATGAAAACGTCACAAACTCCTCAGGTTTTCTGGCTCCTTCGTTCTAAATCGTATTTTTGTTCTGTTGAAATATGACAAGCAGGAAAAGCACATTTAGGGTTTTTACTTTCTTCTGTTTACATCCACAAACTTGGTGAAGTTTCTACTATATCTATTAGAGCTGAAATATTTGCCAAAATAATCTTATTGCAATTATTATTTCCTATATTGCAATTGCAACTTTTTGTGCTTTCATTTCTAGGTTCCCATCTTTTATGTTTTTAAACAAACACATTGTAAAACATGAACAGTTCCATTTATCCCACGACCATTACTAGTTGTGACTGATTTTTGTCCATTTTAGTCACTTTTCACTTCTTTTTTTTGCCACTTTTAAACAATTTATTGCTACTGTCTGAATATTTTCCAGCTTCAGTTCTTGTTTTCTTGCCAATTTTTGTTGGTTTTGCCCATTTTTGACACTTTTTTGCTACTTTTGGACCATTTTTTGCAGCAAAATTACCATTATCCAAGTCGCATATTAACCGTCTTGCCAATTTTTGATGACTTTGACCATTTTTTTTTTTACCACTTTTTCCACCATTTTTGCTACTTTCTATATTTTTTCAAGTTTCCTCAAAAATTTCAATGCCAATTTCTGTTGCTCTTGAACCATTTTAGTCACTTTTCTCTCTTTTTTGCCACCTTTAGCCCATTTTTTGCTTCTTTTTGAATGTTTCAAGGTTTTATCCCAATTTAATTGCCAATTTTTTGTTGCTTTTTGGCAATTTTTACTACCTCAAACTAAGTTTTATTGCTACCCTTTGCTGGGTATTTGAATATCAGAATTCTGACTTCATTCTCAGAACAAATTTTGAAAAACATATATATTGGTCCAAATGTTTTCCCCCAATCCTCTTCCATAGGTTTATAGATAAAAACTGAATATTTTATGAAATTTTTTCAAGTTTCAAGCATCCTTATACCCAAAATGATGCTTCTTTTGCAAATAAAGGTTCCGTTTCGAGGAAAAAAAGATGATGGAGAGCAAAGATTGACAAGAGGAGTAGATTTGAGATCACTCATGTCCAAATATTGTCACTTCTGACTCTGAAAAAATAACAAACTGACTTTAAAAGAGTCTGAGTGACTTTTAAATACATGTAAAAGTCAAATAAAAAGCTCCTTATTATTACCCCAAACTTTCCAAACCAGCCTCAGCCCTGAAGCTCCAGATGAATATTTGATTTGCTTTGTTTTTGCCTCTTTTTATCACTTAAATTGTTTCTTTTTGTAGTTTTTAACAGTTTGAGCAGGGTTGAGTAACACTGATGTAGAGCAGAAAACATCTACTGTACAGACTGTAGCTGAAATTTTGACACATTTCAGGTTATAGAAATATTGCCCTGTCTGCAATTACAATATTGCAACAGGACATATCGCGATTTTAATCTTTCTTATTGCAACAAAACAAAGAGAGATGCAAGTTGTACAGCAAGAGAGACCAACCACAGTCTGATTATAGGTGGTTGAGATATCTCAGATGGATAGAAGTAAAGAAACTGCAGCTGTAATGCAGTTCCCTCTGAGTGTTGCTGACGTTTCTTCCTTAAGCATTGAAAATAAAATAACTGAGGTGAATAACAGCCAATCAGTTGATTTTGGTTTCTAAGAGCTCGTCTTCAGGGAAAAAGATGTCACAACTTCCTCAAAAATGTGTGAAAATGTGTCAAAATATCAAAACCTTCAGGAGGGACTTGAAAATTAAAATCTTATCTGTGTTTTTTTTGTGGCAAATGTGATTAAGCACTGAATAAAGAAATGTAATGAGGTCGACTGTGATGTTTTCAAACCCTTACGTCATCGTCTGGTTTGTTCATGACTGTTTTGAAACCAAATGTTGCCAAAGAAAAAACAAAAACAGACGGATGTGTTTGTTTATTCTGGAGGTGATGTTTGCTCTCTCTCTTTGTTCTCAGTGGGTTTTATCCATGCAGAGTATATGAACGCACGTGTTGAGTTTCTGTTTGTACATCGACCTGTCGTAGCTCTCCAACCAGCTTTAAAATCTGTCTCTCTTCTCTGAAGACCTGTCATCTGTCAACAAACCACACACACACACACACACACACACACACACAAATACACACTTGCACTCACACACACGCACTTCTGCCTTTCTTAAAATACAGCTCTCAGTGACCTTCTTCACCAGCTGTCCTCATTTTGAGGAGCTATCAAGGGAGGCAGAGAAGGCCTCCAAAGAGCCAAATTAATTCTTTGCTTTGAGCCGTGACATAACGCCTGCTGCAGCGCCGCGAAAAAAGCCTCTCATGTAGCAACGCTGCTCTGCATCTACAGTAAGAGACGAATCCTCCGTGCAGTCGAACCACTTTAAAATCCAAACATCCTCCCTGGTGTGTTGTGTGTAATCTGTGTTCTGGTGTGTGTGTCCTGACCTTGAGACACATTGCATCACCAAACGTCATCCAATTAGGCTGAATCTAAGATCTCGTGTCTAAGAAACGAGACAAGGTCACCACCCTGACATCATCAGAGGCTTTTTGAAGATAAACGAGGACCAATCGTGCACTGAAGGTAGTTTTTTTGCTTGAGTGTGTGTGAAGGAGTGAGGGAACGAGTCCTTCATTTACAGTCTGAGAGGATGAAAATGAAGCACAGCAGCCTAACGCAGGAAAGAGCAACTTGGATGAAGAAAGAAAGAGACAGAAGCAGCAGCTGCACGTTCATTTTTCACCTTACTGAGAATGTGTGTGCGTGTGTGTGTGTGTGTGAAAACCCTTTCCTGACTCCTCCTCATAAATCATCTGTTGCTCTGCAGGTTTTTTTCTCAGATCCCTCTCTCTTCAGAGGAATTAGAAAAACACTCCTGCATAACTTCACCGTGCATGTGCAGTAATGAGTGTTCTCCCTAAAAGGAGCGGTTCAAAGAGGAGGGAAACTCTGAAATGTGCTGTTATGTCTTTTTTCTTTTTTTTAAATCAAATTCCCATGCTTCAAAGCACATCACGCTCTGAGACATTTATTGACGATTGGTATGAGTGAACATATATGAGATGAGAGTTGTAACATGTGCAACAAATGTCAACGTTTGTCCTGTAAACAAAGATAAAAACAAACAAACTTTTTGAGGTGATATTGGGGCCACCACAGGTGAAAAAACACCCTGTGCTTCTCAACATGAACGGTGGTGTCTTATAACTTAAAACAACAACAACAACAACAACAAAAAAAACAAAAAAAAAAACAGAAAATCTGACTCATTAGCTTCTAAATGCTCTACTGTGTTCACCATCTGGTGGCTGGTACTTTGTTAGTCTGCAGTTTGGTGTGGAGAAGGTCGTTTACAGTGTATTTTTCTAATCTTTTTTTGTGGAAAGAAGGTCAATGAAAGCTGCAGAGTGAACCAAAACAACACAGCCTCGGTCAAAACAACAAAACAGCTACATGAAAGATGCAAAGTAGAGATGGTTCTCTGTCAGTTTGACACTTTCACATCACACAAAGACATTTCATCCATTCTTTCTGTGAAGTATAACAGAAATGCTGCTTCTTATTCTCACAAAGACAATATTGTTGTTTTTACTTCTTTAATTCTACTCGAAGGCGTCCAGAAAATTTCTTGGAAACTAAAGTTTGGTGGCTGAAAATAAAGCATGTGTTGAGCTGAAAATTCTCAGCCAACTTCATGTTATGTAAGAGCACTCATTCATGCAAAACAACACAGTCATAATTTTATCTTTGGTTCAATGCCACATTAAGAAGAAACATGGAGGTGTGGATTGAAAACAACAATTAAAGTGACATACTCTGTTTATCAGCTGATTGAAAGTTTAAGAGCACAGCCTTTAAAGACTAAATCTGCATGAAAATGTAGATTTATGTCATTTTCTGTCAGGTTTTCACACTGTCATGACGTTTTCTCTCTTTGAACGTGGTAAAATTGTTGAGCTACATAATCAAAACTTCTCACAATGCAACGCCATCTCTGCTGAGGTTGGACGCAGTAAGACAGACATTATGAATTTCCTCTAGATCTTGAGGGTTATGGAACAAAAAAGTCAAGTGGTAGACTCATAAAACATTTGGCCAAATTGCCCATTGACTTTGACAGAGAGCATCATGGGACTTGGAAAGGTGGAAGAACGTTTGATTCTCTGAGGAGAAAAACTTAAACCTTGATGGTCCTGATGGCGTTCAACGTTACTGTCATGACAAGGAGATCCCACTGAGATGTTTTCTACACTGCAAAAACGGAAATCTAAGCAAGTCATTATGTCTTATTTGTAGCAAAAATTGTCTTATGGTTACTAATTTGAGCCACATTCACCAGACCAGGTCATAAAAATGTCTCATTTTAGGTTTTTTAAGACAAAAATGAGGTGTAAATTGCTTGTAACAAGTCAAAAAAATCTGCCAATGGGATAAGACGAATTCACCCGGGAAGTTTCTTGAAATTAGAAAGATGTCTTAAAACAAGAATCTTTTATCTTATCCCATTGGCAGATTTTTTTACTTGTTACAAGCAATTTACACCCCATTTTTGTCCTTAAATAACTTGAAACAAGACATTTTTATGACCTGGTCGAGTGAATGTGGCTTAAATCAAGAATAATAAGAAAAAATTAACTTAAAATAAGGCATAATGACTTTCTTAGATTAAATCCAATCAAGTTTTTGTGTCTTATTTTTGGTCAAAATTGTCATTTATTCGTAGTATGAGCCACATTCAACTGACCAGTCCAGAAACACGTCTTATTTAAAGTTTTTTAAAGACAAAAATGAGGTGTAAATTGCTTGAAACAAAAAAAAAGAATCTGCCAATGGGATAAGACAAATTCGCCCGGGAAGTTTCTTGAAATTAGAAAGCTGTCTTAAAACAAGAATCTTTTATCTAATCCCATTGGCAGATATTTTTTTTTACTTGTTACAAGCAATTGATGCCTCATTTTTGTCTTTAAAAAACTTGAAATGAGACATTTTTATGACCTTGTCTGGTAAATGTGGCTCAAATCAAGAATAGTAAGACAAATTTTACTAAAAATAAGACATAATGACTTGCTTAGATTTCAGTTTTTGCAGTGTTGGGATCATGTTCTGGTTTTTCTGAACAGTGGAGCAGGGGTCGTCCTTCATGACTGAGGGCCCTGCTCTGTGTGCTAATGACTGGGTTTTTCAACAGGACAAAGCTGCAGAGGAATAATCTCTCTCTTTTGGATCATCCTGCGTGTTCTCCTGATCTAAATCACATTGAGAACATTATGGGATGGATGGAGAGGGAAGTTTACAATAATCAACGTCAGTTCCAGACAGTGGAGGCCAAACATGAAACAGTTTTTCGTTTCCTACTTTGCAACCAAACAGACTAACCTGACCATGATGTGCTTCCTCAGTCATCCAGAGCTCACAGCTTTTCTGGCCTTGAACGGTGATAACGTTGTATGTTACAGCCGTGTGTGTTGGTAAATAAATGTGTTTGAGTGTGTGTTGTGTTCACGTTTCCTACAACACGCTGATTCTTCTTTAAGTTATTAGAAAGGGAAGAAAATCTGCTGGTGTCTCCCCACCGTTCACGCCATCACCACCACACACACACACACACAACCACACGTGAGGACTCGCACACACCCATTCGTTCTGCGAGCAGGAGTCCTTGTTGTCATGGAAACTCGGGTTCCCCCTCGCTCTCCCCCTCCCCACCTCTCAGACTCTCCTCTAGCCTCCGTGACTCTCAGCAATCTGTTAATTTGGAAGCGAGTCCTTGTGACGCAATCCCATGATGGTTTACTGGAGGAGGAAGAAAGGAGCAGCAGAGGGAGGAGGAAGAGGAGGAGGAGGAGGAGGAGAGGGAGCGTGTGACCGCCCTCTCTTTCCCTCTGTCCCTCACTTTGTGTCGTAACGGTAGCCTCGACTTTTCCCCATCAGATTTTGATCTGCATCATCCCGGCCTGCTGGGCTGGCATCAATAATGCACTTGTGTCCACACACACACACACACACACACACACACACAGAATATCTGTAGGGAACACTGAGTGCAGACCAGACAGTGAAATAAAATCCATTGTGAGTGTGTGAGTGTGTGTCCGTGCTGCACGCTTGGTTACTCCTCTGTTCTATTATTCTAGCTGCTATTTTAGATCAGGCCATGAGGGTTCATTATGTTTGCCCACATGTGCTAATGAAGCTCTCCAGGGTTGTGCTCTGTCGAAGGAACATTAAACACTGATCTCGTGCTGTAAAGTATCCTCTTCACACGTTTTATGGATAGGGATGGGCATCGAGAACAGGTTCTTGTTGAGAATCAATCAGCAGAGATGGCAAAAGTGCTCACATTCTTTACTTATGTAGAAGAACAGATACTTGTGCAGAAAAAAAGACTCTGGTAAAAGTAAAAATACTACTTCTATGTACTGAAGTGCAAAAGTAAAAATGAGTTTCTAACTTACAGTTGTGCCTAAAGGTTTACACCCCCCAGCAGAATTTCTCATTTTTTGTCCTTTTCTCAGAAAATATGAACGATAACACAAAAACCTTTCTATCAGTCATGGTTAGAGGTTGGGTGAAGACATTAATTGAAAAAAAAAAAAAAGTTTACTCTTTTAAAATCATATTGACAACAGAAACTTCAAAAACGACCCTGTTAAGAAGTTTCCATCCCCCAGTTCTTAATAGCGTGTATTTCCCCCTTAAACATCAATGACAGCTTGAAGTCTTTTGAGTGTGTGCAAATTCTTGCTCCAATGTCTTTTATCTTTTCTCGAATTGACACAGATATTCTAATTGGACAAACCTACAATTCCTCATCCGTGGTTGAAGTTAAAAGCAGACACCAAGCAAAGAGATAATGTGGTTACAATCTTTAAGAAAAGATGAGGAAGGATCATCTCAGCAGGACTCAGGCGACAAGATTTGGTCACGGTGCCAAGTTTTCCTGACTCCTGGGCAGCGTTTTGATTGGATCATTAACAGGACGATAACACCTGCGTGAACATGCTGAGCTGTGACGACAGTGTCTCTCTCTTTCTCTCGCTCTCACTCACTCAGTCGTTAAGGAGTTAAGGACAGTGAACGTCACCTGACAGCACAGAAATATACTCGAGTGAGGTGAAAAAACTATGTTACTATACTCATCTTAATCCTATCAGTTTTGTCACACCAACATGTAAATAACTCTTCCTATTTCTTAGGTACTTAAATTAATTTCATTGCTTATTTCTTTTTTATTGTATTCATTGCACACTTTTTTTAAGTATTTTATTCTATTTACACACTTATTTCAGTCTGTTTTTCTTTTCTATTTCTGTTATATCTTATTGCTTATTCTATTTTATTTCATTTTCATTGCATTTTTTATTGTCCTTCTTATCCCAAATTATTTTTTCTACTCTTTTACTGTGTAATGAGTATCTGGCAACAGTAAATTTCCCCAACTGGATAAATAAAGTATTCCTGATTCTGATTCTGATCCAATAAGTGAACCCCCAACCTCAAACAAGCCACACGCACTAGTTGCGCTTCTTTTACACCTAGGGTTGCACAAAAGTTAAGTATTGCAATACATAATGGTAAGAAAAAAACCTATATCCTCCCATATTTTTCAAAAAAAGTTTTTACACTTTCATGAAGTCGTTTTTCAGAAGTTTAGATGTTGAAGTTTAGCGCAAAAGTACAATGGAAACAACTTTTTTTTTTTTTTTTTTTTGCAAAACCATGTCACCAGACTCCTTGGCCAGAATTACCGGGGTATTCTGGGAGAAGATTATGGCGGTGTTCATATGTAACAGATATATTCCTGTATATTTCACAAAATCCCAAGACTTTTATTTTGAAATCCTTTTCCACTTTGACCCAGTTCTGATGTCACTTCTGCAGAATTAGTGGTTCTCTCCTCAGTCTGCAACTTAGCGCTGAGGAGAGGTAAGAGTGCAAAGTGCTGTTATTCTATAAAATGCAAAAAAAAAAGCACATTTTAAAGACCGTTGTGAATAAAATCTGTATAAATATTGTTGACAGATTTTTCGTTAACGTTTTAGGTATTTTTTTTTTGTGTGTGTATGCATGTTCTTTTTGATCAGAGCAATATTTAACAGTTAGATTCAAGCATTTGTTTTAAGCTAAAAGGACTATGCAGATCTACTTGTTTTTCTTTTAAAGGTGTGAGAGTATCACACAGAAAAAAGACCCTGAGGTAACTGAGCAGCAGTCTGCGTTGACTTCACAAACAGGCACAACGCAGACAGATGTGCTGAAAATGACATATTTTAGATTTAGACTCTGATTAATCTGAGACTATGAGGTTGTTGAATTATATTTGTGCAGGTTAAATACAAAAAAATGATAACGCAATTAATGAGGATATCAAAGTTGGTGGAAACCTGTTTGTAAATATATCTGTGCCCACATTTAGGAATATGATGCTATGAGTAACCACATCTAAGCTCTGAACCTCCATGACCATGGATGGGAGACTCAGTAAAAATGAACTAAATATGAATAAAAATAAAGTACAGGGGGCTTCGGGGAAAAAGGTTGGAAACTGCTGATTTAATCGATATGAACAACAGAGATTGTTTATTGCATGCTATAAGTGAAAGCTAAATTATTCTCCAACAGGCTGATATCTGTGAACCATCCAACAAAGTGAATTCAGCTCTTTTAGAAATAATTTTGGATATCAGGACACCAATTTCTAAATCAGGACAATCAAGGACATGGAAAAGGATAAGTGGTCACTGAGACTAGAAAGCTGTTTGTCTCCTACAAGAGCGAGTTTTTAGGTTATTACACGATCACACACACACACATACACACACACAACTACTGTTGGCTGCTGGGCTCTCAGGGTCTCCACCAGGGATAGTTATAGCTGTCCATTAGTGACTGCTCCGAGCCCAAAGAAGAAACTGGGTCAGAACTGTGTGAGAGAGAAAGTATGTTGCATCTTCCACTCCCTGATTTATGAAGTTGAACATACTTACATACTGACACACACACACACACAGATACAGTCACACAACATGGTATTTTTTACAGCAGCAGCTCTGCTCTGGTTATTTATACTCTAAACCATTAACCCCTCTGTCTGAGCCGACTTTGTGCTCAGTGCCAAAACTTTCTATGTTTATATCTGTCGGGTTTTTTTTATATCCCACCAAGAAACTACTGAATAGTTAACAGTCGTCCTCTTCACAGATTTAACTGTATCTCCCTCTGCCTCTTATAAATTTGGAGGAGTTGCCTCTCTGCTGAATGGACCACATTCATCACTTTTAGAGAATTCATTACAAGAGCCAAGCGCCTCACAATGGTTTATATTCATGACACTCACATGCACAGATGGTATCAGAGCTGCCATACGAGGCCGATGAGCGGCTCATCGGGAGCTTTGGGGTTCAGCGTTCAGCCTGAGGACGTTTCCACTTGATATTAGGCAGAAAAGTAGAAACTGATCACAGACGGAAAAATGCTGCCGTGAAGCTCTGAAGATTATCTGACTGGTTAAAAAAGTTGAAAACTCAGTCATTAGCACACAGAGCAGGGCCCTCAGTCATGAAGGACGCCCCTGAACAACCGTCAGCTCCATTGTTCCATTAAAGAAAAATGCAAAAGAAAACATCTCAGTGGGATCTCCTTGTCATGACAGTAACGTTGGACGCCATCAGGACCATAAAGCAGTTATGTACTTAACACCACGACCAGAAAAATCAGTTTTAAAAACCATGACTGAGTTGAAGAGTTAGTTCACAAATTCTCTCTTTAACCCTGTAAAGCCAAATGTGTCATATTTGATATATGAGTTCAAAGACGTGTATCTCATCAAAATGGTAGATAGTTTCCTTAAACACCTGTTAAATACATTTTTAAAAACATATTCTACCACCTTGAGGATTGTCATATCACTACAGTCAGCTGAAGTTTTATTTTGGCCCTTTTCAAAATCATCCACTCACATATTTTCAGGAAAATTATTTGCTGGATTTTTTAAGAGGTTGCAGAGAGAATAACATCGAATTGGTTTTTAAACAAGTGTTTTCTGCATGAAATAAATGCACATTTACGAAAAAACTTTAATAGAATAGTTTGCAAAACTGCCCATGAATGAAATGATAAAGCAATGTTTTTTTTAGGATTTTGTTAAAAGGAAAAATAAACGTCTCTGTTCCAAAAAATTGGAATTTTCTCACTATTTTTTGATGGGTCAGGCTTTACAGGGTTAAATCTGATTTTCTTTTGAATACATAGGACGGACAAAAACAACAAGTCTGCAAATCTTTCAAAGCACAACAGGCAAAATTCTTAAATCTTGAACAACTTGTTTGACTAAATTCCTGTATTTTGTTAAAACCCACCCATTAGTCCGGAATTATTGTCAATACCTGAAAGTTGGATATTTATCTATTAGGAGAATGAGGTCAAGAATAAGTTTTCAGGGACTCATTTGACAAAAATTAAGGTGGAATGATGTCTAAGTTTCTACATGTGTCGGACACATGAGACACTAGAAAAGATTTCCATGGAGGCAGAACAATCAGTGAGTTAACACTAAATGTTTCAAGTCAGATTACAACATTAATTAATCAGGAACGATTCAACTGGGGATTAGTTATTAAATTATTATCACCTCAATGACGTTAAAGAATACCAGACCAGTGCTGGTCTCAACGGGTCTTTATGGAAAATCCCAAGTCTGGCTTTAAGACCCAATAAAAATGCTCTGGAGTCCGAGACAAGATAAAGACCGGTCTACAACACTGCCATCAAGGTTCAAAACTTTCTTCCACCTTTAAATGTCCCATGATGCTCTCTGTCAAAGCCCAGACGAGAAATTTAGTGGATGAGGACCATAGACTGTATAATGAGTGGACGTAACGACGTTTGGCTCAAACTGAAGCCTCCAGTAGATGCCCCGCCCCCTGGTGTCTGGCTGCAGTATAGGTCATAAGCCCCGCCCCCTGGTGTCTGGCTGCAGTATAGGTCATAAGCCCCGCCTCCCCATGTATTCCAGATATGAGCCGGGAAAACTTAAAAAAATTACGATACCTCGTAGAAACGTTTCTCTCATCCTTACGCTAAGGTAGTATGATGATGTCATCTGGCTGCATGGTGTTCAGGTGTTTTTTTTCCTGAGAAGTTAGTTTCTCATTAGTTATTGGACGTTAAAAACCGCGATATAAGATATGGCGCAGTAGAGAATTTCTGGTGGAGCCAAGTAAAAAAGAGAAATAAAAATATTTATTTCTTCTTCTTCAGAAGGTTTAGTCTCCTTTTGGCTCTTTCCCGAAGTTTCATATATCCCCGATAAAAACTACTCACGAACGGCAGCTGTCAACTATCGTAAAACGNAAAATGTCTGTGCACTAACGTCCAACAGGTGAGGCACCAATTCTTCCCAGAATCCTCAGAGACGGTGAAGTGTTACTGCAATGTCTTGTCCAAAAAAAGAACATGGATTTGATATTTCTTCCTGATAACCCAAAATGGTGAAGTTCTTGCCTTTCACACTCACACTGACATGCAGGATTACATTTAAGCACTCCAACTGTGGTGAGATCTCACTATACACAAACCAATCTGCTGCCCCTGTTACGCCGCTATGCAGCGACGCCACGCATCAATTCAGCCGCTCTGTTTGTGTTCTTGGAGAGAAAATAACGGCACTTATTCATATCAAAGAGCCTTCTGTTGTTTTAAAGCTGAGTGGGTGTCAGATGTATCAGAGATGCACATTCACTGAGAGGCAGACAGCGGCGGCTCAGGTGTGTGAATATTAATACCACTACAATGATGCTGTATTAATACTGAGCACATGGATGCGTCGTTCTTACCCTGTTCTTCAGCTGAGTAATCGTCCTATAATGACAGTGACAACAACAAAGGTGGGAACTGGGCAGCACATACAGAAACAGCACTTTCACTTTTAATCCCACAAGTTCATTAAAGCTTCACTTTCACTAATAAACTTTTGTTTAATGTAAGTTGCATCATGAAAGCACACCTTCATTCAAAGAGACTGAGGCAGTAATCACACAATGCAATCAATTAACACAAAACAAGGATCTAAACCAGGGTCAAGTCGCCCCCTTGTGGTGAACAGTGGTAACTAAATTATAATTAGACAAACTTAAGGGTCAATGATGTGACGTCCCTTTTTTTGTGTCCGAGTGCAATATTTCCTTCCATCATGAATTGAGTATTTCATCACATGTATTTCTTTATTCTATGAAACCTGTGTTATTTGAACACATCTTTAAACTATTAAAATATAACATGTTTTTTTGTGTTTTGGTTCCTCAAACCCCCAAAATGTCAGGTGGTGCAACCGTCCTGACAAGTATCCACAGTAATTAAACTCTAAAAATTGAATGTCAGTTATAGTAAATGGAAATTAAAAATACAGTGGCATTATTTTATGCTTGAACCTTTTTAAATAAAACATTCTTTGCAAATAAAAAGAATTTTAAAGCTGTTGAGAAATGTAAAAAACTTTTGTCCCGTAATTTTCACCTTGTCAAATGTCAGGGTGGTGCAACCGTAACATTAGACTTTTATTTTAAAGTGAAGAGAATAAAACAGGAAACAGGAAACTGCATCAGCCAGAGGAGCCCAAATGACATTTGTGACCAAGTGGAAAAGTTTGTAGATTTCTCTGAAATACTGATAAAAANTGAGTTCCCTTCTCATTGTGCGTGTGGAAATGCTCTTACTTTCACTATTAAACATAGCCCTGAGTTCTACTGTTGTTTTTCTTCCATTTGATCTCACCACACGTTTAAGTGATCGCCGATCACCATCATTCAGGATTTTTTTCCGGCCACATTTCTTCCTGGAAGACGATGGGTCCCCACTATCCTTCCAGTTTTTAATAAAGCGTTGGACAGTTCTTAACCCAATTTTAGTCGTTTCTGCATCAATCTCCTTAGATGTTTTCTCTGCTTGATGCCAATGATTTGACCCTTCTGAAACAGACGAACATCTTTTCCACAACCACGGGATGTGTCTTTCCACATGGTTGTTTAGGAAATGAGAAGCAACTCATTGCACCAGTTGGGGTTAAATAACTTGTTTCCAGCTGAAAGATAATCACCCATGCAGTAATTATCCAATAGGAGGCTCGTACCTATTTGCTTAGTTAAATCCAGGATGTCGTGTAAATGCATATTTTTTTCATTGCATTTTCCTGCATTTCAGGGAGGAACGCTGAACGTTGTCGTGTAATCGGGGCCTTAAAGTCCTTCATGCTTCCACTAGGACTTGGCTCCTGCCGACAGCACCAAAATAACCAAAAACTGGCAAAGTAACTATAATTTTACTCATCTTGAATCAAAACCTTGTAGAAAATCTATGAGACGAACTTAAATCCTCAATGACACACACACAAACCCACACTGAGAGCAAAAATGTGACGATTTCTGAATTAAAACCCTTTTTTTTTAATGGTCTGTAGTGGACTCAGCTGCACACACTCTTCTGTTCGCTCAGTGTGGTCGACTCTCTGCATATCAAATAACGAAGACAACCAGGGTCTCGTAGTACCCTTTGTAAACCTGGGCTAGGTCTAGCGGTAATGTATAAAATTACAAATTAGTCCAGTCTGTGTGTGTGTCAAGTAGACATGAATGGCTCGAGAAAGGTGTACTTTATGACCACTGACACACACACACACACACACACACACACACACACACACACACACACACACACACACACACACACACACACACAGTGCCAGTAAGCGTGGAGTCTTTAGTTCGTCTCGTTTCCTGTCTGATTTCTCCATCAATCATTATCTCTCCACCATCTCCATCTTCATCTTCATCTCTCTACATTTAACCTCAGGCTCCTTCAAAATAAAAGCCCCTTTGAATAAAGATTACCAGTAAAGACAATAAAAACATAATTCTGAATTCTTTAAACATGTTTGAATCTGCGAGTAGCTCCAAAAACTGGACCCTTAACAGAATCTGATACCCATAAATATAAATCTGGATAAAGAGGTGAAATCTTAATAACATAACTCCGTCCCTCCATCGCTCCACTCCTCCCTTGGTGCTGCTTCATCCATCCCTGGAGGTCAGGAGGTGTGTGTGAGAGTGTGTGTGTGATTACAGTAAAGTCTTAATGACAGATGACATCACACTAACAGTCAGACCATCTGTCTCCGCTCTGGGAACATGAATAAATGATAAATCCCACTTTTCATGTCAGGACATGAAGAGATGCTGTGACGGCAGCTCACACACACACACACACACACACACACACACACACACACACACACACACACAAACACACATACACATTGACCCTGCAAACACACACACACAGCTTTGAAGTCTGCATTTAAGTTCCCATGAAACTGAAACGGATGAGATTTAACATGAGTGGGTTTATAATCCACAATCTTTAAAGAGGGGTATTGTACTTTTGTTTTGTTTTGTTTTATTTTGTCCCTCTGGTGCTTTTTTTGTATCCCTTACAGCTCAAATAATCCTTATTTTTCTCTCCTTGGTGTTTCAGAAAACCCTTATATTTCAGCCTCAGTTTTAACCGCTGTCCCTTTAAGGCTTCTCGCGACACAGACCCCCTTCTCTCTGATTGGCCAGTCAGCTGACTCAAGCGGAGTGTGTCAGGCTGAGGCTGAAATTATGTTTTTCTAAAATACCAGTGAGAGAAAAATAAGAAAAAAACTTTTCTTTTAGCTGAAAACCATGAAAAAAATAATCACTTTTTTAAGATTTTTCTGGCTCCAGATGTACCGAAAGTCACGTACACACCAAGCCAAAACAGAGATGAAATTAGCGTATTTACAGCCTGGTACAAAAATCTGTATCATGTCTAGATTGCTAATTTTGCCTATGGCTTACACTGTACAGGGGTGAATTTTTGTCCGACTCAGCTGTTTGGATAATATTGACATCGAGAGCTTGTGTTTTCAAAAGTTTGAGTTTTTGGTCGGCTGAAACGCTGTTTCCATGTTAACAGGAGACTGAAACACAACAAAACTTTTGAGTTTCACCAGAAGACAGTTCTTGTGTAAACACAAAGCCAGTGTTTCAGGGTGAAATACTTACGTCACGTTCAGCTTTGTACGTGCACATTAAATCGTTTCGTTCTTGTGCTGCTGAAGCTACGGAGTACCTTCTACCAAAATGAGCATTTATTGCACCATTTCAGCAAGAAGTTTTTAATTTAAACTCCAGATAAACGGCTCACCCCTCCTTCAGATTTTATACTGTTGTCGTGTGTGTGGCTCATTGACTGTATATAGAATGGACAGCGTGCTTCCGCCTGTCACCGTTCTACGATTTTGAAGCCAAAAAAACCCGTTTCTCTAGCCGCCATTGTGCAGCCAGAGTCTGTGCAGTAGTAGTCTGTGGAGCCGAGTAAAAAAGAGAAATAAAAATATTTATTTCTTCTTCTTCAGGAGGTTTAGTCTCCTTTTGGCTCTTTCCCGAAGTTTCTTATATCCCCGATAAAAACTACTCACGAACGGCAGCTGTCAACTATCGTAAAACGAAACTTATAACACAGTTTTTAGCGTCCAATAACTAATGAGAAACTAACTTCTCAGGAAAAAAAACACCTGAACACCATGCAGCCAGATGACATCATCATACTACCTTAGTGTAAAGATGAGAGAAACGTTTCTACGAGGTTAGCATTAAAAAATTTCAAAAGGGCCGAGTATAGACCTTATGTACCCCTCCGCCCCGAATACTGGATATGACGTCGGTCTGTGGTCCCCCGCCCCGAATACTGGATATGACGTCCCAGACACCAGGGGGCGGGGCATCTGCTGGAGGCTTCAGTTTGAGCCGAACGTCGTTACGTCCACTTATTATACAGTCTATGGTTTTACCACATTAAAGCCTTTAATCTCAAAAAGAAATGCTGCGACTCGAGCAGTGTGGGTGATATTTTGTATGTTTTCACAAACACAGGCCTGGGTTTTGTTTTTCTTCCTTCCTCCAGGAAAGATCGCTATCTCAGAGGAAGTTAACGACTCCGCTCAGGCAAATTAAATCAACCACGGTCTGGACGTAGATGTTCAGATGTGGTTGTGACAGCAGGTCTGATAAAAGCTCATCACTTACTATATTCTCTGATTCAAACAACAAATACTCGTCTGATTGAAGATACTTTTGTCTGTGCAGCATTTTACTGTCACCTCTTTCTTTCACGGCGCCGTAGTGTTGGGGTAAAATGTTTAAGACAGACTATATGTGAGCTCTCGGGCTGGATGTCTATACTGCACCTCCCACACTTAACTCCGAGTGGTTTCAAAGGCACGAGGAGCTGTCGCTGTGAGAGTGGGTGGTTACGGAGCTGTCTCCAACAGAAAACTCCTCATTTGTGCTGCTGGTATGAAAAACACACCATCGGCTCAGGAGCAGACAAGGTAAATGTATTCTGAGCTCTTCATTTGACAACTCGAGTAAAAGTGAGGAAGAAATACCAAAGTGTTGTCGTTTAGGGAAGTGGAGGTCTTTTTAATTACACCAAGAGCCTGATGTGATACAGTTTGTGCTGCATTAGATTAAAAAACCTGAGAGAAAAACCAGGAGAGTGATCAAGAAATGGAAAGAAGAGGAAAAGACAGTTGCAATGTTTGTGTTTAGTAGATTTACTGAAATCACTATCTACATTGTTAAGGTCAGTACAGTTTAATACTAACGAGTGATGAACACAGAGGGAGGGAAGAAGAGGCTGACTGGAGTAAAAACTTGTTTAAGTCCTCTCCTGGTTGGTCAACCACACATATCTGCCAATTCAGCCGGGTAAAACATGACAACTGTCCTCTTGGGAGACAAAATACACAGTAAAGTGCTCTCTTTGGTACCAAAATGGGTACACAAGCGCCTTCTTGAGCCAAAACACATGCTGAAGTGTCTTCTTGGGAGCCAAAAAATGTGCAGAAGTGCCTTCCTTGGTGCCAAACTGCCGCTTAAATGCTTTCTTTGAAGCAAAAAACACACAATAAAGTCCCTTCCTGATTGGCTAACTGCACAAATCTGCCCATTCAGCTGGTGAAATCATGATAAGCTGTCCTCTTGGGAGCCAAACTGGGTGCATAAGTGCCTTCTTGAGCCAAAACAATTGCTTAAGCGCCTTTTTGGTTGTTGAAGTACACTAATGTACTGCCCCTGTGGCTGTTTAAAACAAGACAAACTGCCCCCCTGAGAGACAAAACACATGCTTGAGTGCACTCTCGGGCCCAAAATGGGAGAAAGTATCTTCTCAGGGGGCAAAACACATGCCTATGTCCCCTCTTGGAAGCCAAAACATGCATCAAAGCACCTTTTTGGGACTCAAAACGCACAAAAGTGCCCTCCTGGGATCTCAAACACATGATTGCATTTATTGTATAAGCCAAAACACGCTATATTCCCCTCCATGGTGCCAAACTTGCACTCAAAAGGGCTTTTCTTGGGAGCCAAAACACATGCTTCAGTGCCACATTGGAAGTTAGAATGTACTTAAGTGCCCTCTTGCAGCCAAAACAGGCAAAAACTTCCTCTCTGGGGCCAAAACACATGCTCACGTTCCCTCTTGGAAGCCAAAACATGCACTTAAGCGCCCTCTTGGGATCTCAAACACATGACTGTGTTTATTGTATAAGCCAAAATACGCTATATTCCCGTCCATGGTGCTAAACTTGCACTCAAAAGGGCTTTTCTTGGGAGCCAAAAAACATGCTAAAGTGCCCCTCTGGTTGGCAAACCACCCTTATCTGCCCAGTCAGCTTGTTAAAACACAGTATGCTGCCTAAGTTGGTGAACAACACTAATCCACCCCATTGGCTGGATAAAATACGCAAAAGAACTCTCTTGGGAGCCAAAACATGTTTTAAAGTGCCCTTTTTAGAACCAAAATGGGTGGAAAGGTGCCCTTCTTAAGCGAAAAACAATTGCTAAAGTGCCTTTTTGGTTGGCGAACTTCACCAATCTGCCTCTTTCGCTGTTTAAAACATGTCAAACTGCCCCCCTGGGAGCCAAAACACATGCTTCAGTGCCATATTGGGAGTCATAAGTGCCCTCTTGTGGCCAAAATAGACAAAAATGTCCTCTCAGGGGCCAAAACACATGCTCGCGTTCTCTCTTGGAAGCCAAAACATGCCTTAAGCACATGACTGTGTTTATCGTGGAAGCCAAAATGTGCTAAATTCCCTTCCATGGTGCCAAATTTGAACTTGAAAGGGCTTTCTTAGGAGTCAAAAAACATGCTAGAGTGCCCTTTTAGGAGCCAAAACACACACTTAAATGCCCTGTTAGTTTGCCAGGCACACTTATTTGCCCCTTTGGCTGTTGAAAACATGATAAACTACCTTCCTGGGAGCCAAAACACACACAACAGTGACCTCCTGGTTGGAGAATCTCACCAATCTTCCCCTCAGCTGGTTAAAACATGCCTCCCTGGGAGCCAAAAAAAGCTTCAGTGCCATCTTAGGAGCCAAAAAAAAGTGTTGCATGTGCTTCTTTTCCCTCCCCCCTACCCCTAAAAATGTCTGTGCACTAACGTCCAACAGGTGAGGCACCAATTCTTCCCAGAATCCTCAGAGACGGTGAAGTGTTACTGCAATGTCTTGTCCAAAAAAAGAACATGGATTTGATATTTCTTCCTGATAACCCAAAATGGTGAAGTTCTTGCCTTTCACACTCACACTGACATGCAGGATTACATTTAAGCACTCCAACTGTGGTGAGATCTCACTATACACAAACCAATCTGCTGCCCCTGTTACGCCGCTATGCAGCGACGCCACGCATCAATTCAGCCGCTCTGTTTGTGTTCTTGGAGAGAAAATAACGGCACTTATTCATATCAAAGAGCCTTCTGTTNATTGTTCCAGTCACCAATGAAGTGAAAAAACCTTTTTTATCAGTATTTCAGAGAAATCTACAAACTTTTCCACTTGGTCACAAATGTCATTTGGGCTCCTCTGGCTGATGCAGTTTCCTGTTTCCTGTTTTATTCTCTTCACTTTAAAATAAAAGTCTAATGTTACGGTTGCACCACCCTGACATTTGACAAGGTGAAAATTACGGGACAAAAGATTTTTACATTTCTCAACAGCTTTAAAATTATTTTTATTCGCAAAGAATGTTTTAAAATTTTTCCAAGTTCGTATTTTATTACGGTG
The DNA here is from genome assembly GCA_008086565.1 of Thalassoma bifasciatum. NCBI lineage: Eukaryota > Metazoa > Chordata > Actinopteri > Labriformes > Labridae > Thalassoma > Thalassoma bifasciatum. The sequence continues at coordinate 91,352 of RPOG01000984.1, read as the reverse complement.
ACATAAAAATTAAAGGTAAATGTTATTGACTGTAAGTTAAAAATCTCAAATTAATGACACCTATGAACAGTCCTGCCAACGTGGTGGACTGTAAAACCCCCAAACTCCTTGGTTTGCACAAAAAAACATGTTATATTTTAATAGTTTAAAGATGTGTTCAAATAACAGGTTTCTTAGAATAAAGAAATACATGTGATGAAATACTCAATTCATGATGGAAGGAAATATTGCACTCGGACACAAAAAAAGGGACGTCACGTCATTGACCCATATGTCATCACATATCATTTTTGAAGGTACAAAGTAATCCAGCCTTGAATACTTATCATGAGCCTTAGAGTAGTATGTACAATCTCTCTTTTTAGCATTTAGGGCCCTCCAAACATCAACAGTTTCATTCCAATTCTTCAGTTGTTCATCTCAGTAGTTTGGCTGCTGATTCAGAGCTATGCTGTCTCGTGCCCTGGGTGTCTAGTTTTGCATCCATAATAAAGGGTTAAGGTCTCCTGCCATTATTGTTATTCCATGACTTCAAGAGGCCATAACATCCAGTACCTTTTTTATTAGGTCCGGTCCCTCCTCAGGGGGATTGTACACATTTATCAAGGTGACCCTTACTTTTTCAGTTTTTTTTCCATTACATACCTTCCCTCTTTATCCAACACCAACTTTTCTGCTTGAAACATATGCTGGGGCCATATTAGGATTGCGACTCCTATCCTTGCATATTTGTAGCAAGAGAAGAAAAATTGAGTAGATGACATTTTACTCCAGCTTTTCATGTTCAAGTTTGTTTAAGCGAGTTTCCTGCAGAAATGTTGTATTCTCCTACACCTTTCTGAGTTGAAGTATTTTCTTGTGCTCCATTGGGTTATCGAGACCATTTACATTATAGGACAAAATTTTAATAGGCTTCATTACAACTTATCACTAAACGTTCTATCCCCAGTACACATCCTTCAGCATTGCTTTTTTCCAGCATTCTACAATCTAAAATATGTACATTTTGAGTCAACAACCACATGTGAATAAAAAACAATAAGAAAAAAAACCTTCTGTGGATAGCAAACTCTAACTGTCCCCCTAGAGAGTAGTTCCTTCATTGGGAAGTAGAATCTTGGCCTTACAAAGGAAATTGCCCAAACATGAGTGGAAAGCAATATTCTGTGATCTTCATTAGTTTATTCATAACCCCAATGGCAGTATTGTTGTAAAGAAATTAATAAAAGACAATACTATGGTATCTTCAATCCATATTCACCTGTATCCCACATGTCATCTTTGTTATTATTTTAAGACAGTTAGTTGTAGAGACAATGGGTGGTGGGGGTAATAGCAATATATTTAAGATAAATAAATATGTTTTTTAAATATCTAAAAATAGCAATAGAATGTGGAATCAAGTCCAGAGGTCTTATAAGTGTTATGACCTTCTAGAAACAAACAGATCAACCCATTCTATTTGTTCTTATGAATTCTATAAAACAAATCATAGTCAGTATTTCATAAAAAGCCATAATTCAACAACCCCCTCACCCTCACCTTCAATGTAATCCAGCCTCTCAACTGAATAAGTTTCAGCTACCTGCTCATTCACTACCCTTTTGTCAAAACCCAAATTTAACATCATGAAATTAATTTATGAAATTGGTTTAATTTAAGTTGACACAGGCTTTATGCTTTTACAATTTCATTTTGACAAGAATATCAGGTCTCTGTTTGTGATAAGAGAGAGCACTCCACAAACTTCACCTCTATTTAATCTCCAAGTGAGATCTTGTTTGTATTTCGCAGAAAGTTGATAATTTTTCCCTTTTTCAAATTACACAAAAAAAACCCCAACAGTTTCGAAACAGAATAGCCTCCTTTGAGGAAGAGAGAAGACTTCCCTCTTCCATTGGAGAGGGTCTTGATTAGGGAGGAGGAGCCAAACGACTACTAGCGTTACACTGCCAGTGCGCTCTTTCATTCTATACTACAAATATTGAAGAGTTTTTCTCCGAAATGCAAACCATATTTTGACGTACAAATGAATGAACTTTTAGAATCAAGATGTTGACTCTCTCTGTCGTTAAGACTGTTAGATAATACGTGTAGGAGTAATCACAGTTTCCACAGTGATGTGTCCTCTCTTTGATATGGAGATGATTATGGGATTGTCTGCGCTCTGTAGTGGTTTTGGGCATGCAGCTTGGTTGAAGGCGTGGAGAGGAGGAGACGGCAGGCAGAAACTCACATCTACACCTTCTGGGACTTCACGAACAGTGGTCATTTGGGTCAATGACGTGACGTCCCTTTTTTGTGTCCGAGTGCAATATTTCCTTCCATCATGAATTGAGTATTTCATCACATGTATTTCTTTATTCTATGAAACCTGTGTTATTTGAACACATCTTTAAACTATAAAATATAACATGTTTTTTTGTGTTTTGGTTCCTCAAACCCCCAAAATGTCAGATGGTGCAACCGTCCTGACAAGTATCCACAGTAATTAAACTCTAAAAATTGAATGTCAGTTATTGTAAATGGAAATTAAAAATACATTGGCATTATTTTATGCTTGAACCTTTTTAAATAAAAGATTCTTTGCAAATAAAAAGAATTTTAAAGCTGTTGGGAAATTTAAAAAACTTTTGTACCATAATTTTCACCTTATCAAATGTCAGGGTGGTGCAACCGTAACATTAGACTTTTATTTTAAAGTGAAGAGAATAAAACAGGAAACAGGAAACTGCATCAGCCAGAGGAGCCCAAATGACATTTGTGACCAAGTGGAAAAGTTTGTAGATTTCTCTGAAATACTGATAAAAAAAGGTTTTTTCACTTCATTGGTGACTGGAACAATTTCCATGTCAGGTGGTACAACCAATGTAATAATGTGAAATGTTATTTTAACATAAAATTATTTATCTTATTCACAAATAAAAGAAATGAAACACACAAAATGAAAATGTATGAGTCACTACAGACACTTGAGAGATACTTGCCAATAATTTCACACAAAAAAAATAACAGGAACATATAAATATATTTTCATAATAAACCAACGAGGTGGACTGTAAAAACCCACGAGTTTAATTTTTATGATTTTTTATTACTTGGATTTTTGAAACTTTACAACCAGTTGATGACTTTAGACAATCTTTTGTATTAAGAAGACTCAGAAATATGTTTTTATCCATTTTCAAAGAACTTTTTAAAAATACGTTTTTAGACCCTCTTTTTGTCATTGACCCACCTGCCAATTGTGACCTGTTATAGTTAACTTCAAATATTATTTAAAAGCAGTTTCTGGATTATTTTCACCCAGTTATCATAAAAAATTGGCTGTAAAAATTTCAAATAATGAACGAATGAAACTTTAAAATAAGTAGCACTAGAGATGGATGAAATCAACAGCCAAACCTTGATGCAGTTATCAAGACTCAAGATTAACGCACCAGAGCTCTGAGCAAAAATGTAATTCACTAATTAGTTCTTGCATTTAAACACAGGAAGGTTTCACCTATCATCAGTGCAGAAACACAAATACCTTGTTCTCTTATACGGCTTCAGCTTTGGACACAAAACCAAGGAGCTAAACTTGGATCGTGTCGCCCCCTTGTGGTGAACAGCAGAGTTACACCCACTTTGTTTTAAGGGCATTTACTCACTTCTACCCAGTTATGTTTCTGCTTACAGTTCATGAAACATGTGCGGTGCACTTAAAAGCATTTAGAGTTTATTTATCTTTTGACTGATGCCTTACCTTCGGTCTTTCATCCAAGATTTGTTGGCGGATGTCCTTGTGCTTCTCTTGTAGTCTCTCTTGTCTTTTACTCTGTGCGTCTTCCAGCTGCACACACACACACACATAAACAGCTATGTCAAAACATTTCTTACAGCACTGAGGATGAAAAAATAAAGTAAAGAAGTAAAAATCATGATAACATTTTGAATTGTGTGACTCAAATGTGTTTATCATGTAGTGAATTTGGGCCAATGTTCATAATTAACCCTATAAAGCCAAATGTATCATATTTAATACATGAGTTCAAAGACCTCTATCTCATCAAAATGATACATAATTTCCCTAAAAACATCTTCAAATATTTTTAAAAACTCATTCTACCACCATGAGGATTGTGACATCACTACAGTGGGCTCAAGTTTTACTTTGGCTCTTTTCAAAATGTCTGTTCGCATAAAATCATCCACTCACATATTTTCAGGAAAATCATTTTCTAAGAAGTTGCAGCAAGACTAACATTGAAAAAGTAACTTTTTTAAGGTATTTTCTGCATGAAATAAATGCAAATTTACTAAAAAACTTTAATAAAATAGATGAAACAACACTCAAAATTGCCCAGTGTGTCAAATGTGATACAAAATATATCACAAATTACATGATAAAGCCATATTTTTTCATGTGGATTTTGTTTAAAGAGTTGATAAACATCTCAGTTCCAAAAATTTGAATTTTCTGACTATTTCTTGATAGTTCAGGCTTTACAGGGTTAACTGAACTTTGTTTTAGCAGAAGCTTCTTACCCGTTTAATGTACTGAACCACCTCGTTGACAAACGATCTGTTGATCTCAAGCTTCTCTCTGTGGGATTAATCAAATCAATGGTTTATTCAGTTTTAACTAAATTAACCGTAAACATTCGGTGACATCTAGTGGTCACCGTCTGCCACTGTCTTTCACGTGGAAACTTACTCTTCTGTCACATTCTTGTCTTTAGATTTAGCTTCGTTGATCTTCTCTTGCCTCTTTTTGTCCATTTTCTTCTTAAGATCTTTCTTTTCCCTGTTAACAGAGCGACAGAGGAGCTGAAAGTCATAGACGCATTCAAAACGCAAGCCTTTAAAAACAAGAAAAATGATACAATAATTAGGGGGCATTATATATACGTTTGGGAAAAAAAATTGAAACCATTTTTCAGGCCCTAAGAAGAATAAAAATATCCTGAGACAGACTAATATGAATTTCCACCATATGAACCATTGAATTTAGGAGTAAATAACTTTTAAATAGGTGTCCACTGTAGTGACCACTATGCACCACAGGGTTAATAAAACTATTTTTAAGACTGTTTCACTTTATAAGATGTTCAAGATGATTTGTCTCGAAAAAAGTTCCAATATCAGACTGAAATGTTTCCTTGGATCTGTGGCTGGAGGGCAGACATGTGCCAGACATAATCCTTACTCACTTTTTGATTGACATAATGGGTCATTATGTCAAGAGAGGGATCATCACTTTTTGATCTTTTGTTGACGTAATTTTTATTATGTCAAGAGAGGGATTGTTGTATTATTCTTTGATTTATATTCTCTTAGATAGACCTTGCAAGTTCAGCTGAGCATTTTACTTAGTCTTACACGGCATGTTAGGCATCTTAATTATTCACAAGGTTGATATGAATTATACTGTATACTGTTAATAATACTGCAGACAGGCAAAAGCTCTTCCATTTATTTGTTTTTCATTTTACTTATTTCACTTATTCCCATTCAGATCTTTTTATATATTTTTAATATTGTTAATACTGCTGGAAGCAAGTACGAGAAAGTAAATAAAGTAAAATAAAGTGAATAAGAGTAAGTCTAGAAAATGTATACAATTAGAACATTTATGACGACTTTCCGAGTACGAGAAAGTAAATAAAAGATTGAATTGTATTTATGTTTATTGTCTATTTTATTCTAATTACCTAGAGTTTCATTTGTAAATCTTTCTATGTTTCTCTTGTATCCTACTGCTGCTGTAAAGCTGAAATTTCCCCCTGTGGGACTAATAAAGGTTTATCTTATCTTATCTTAATTGTAGACAGATAGCTCGGTATTTTGTTCAGTGTTACACAGTCTGTTAGACATCTCAATCATCCTCAAGGATGATATGACCTGTCAGAACCTTCACCTAGTTACATGCTCCACCAACACTCACACACTTTGATAGCACATGTCTCTAAAGTCTGACGACAGCTGTGGGTTGAGACAGCCGTGTCAGTCATAGTTAATGGCCAATAATATACGGTGTTTAGGTAACTCAACCTCTGTATAGGCGTAGCCAATGAATGTTATAAATGTCCAACATCCCCGGATATCGGGGCTCACTCTCTGGGGAGAGACCAGCGCTGTAAACTTTATCTGTGATCTGAATAAATGCTGAACTGAGGAACTGTTCTTCTTCACGTGATTCTTGGGAGGTGATCGTCGAAAGAACTGGGGAATTTCTAACAGTAACTGTGTCTTGTATTAAAGGGTGATGAGATATTTTGACTTGAAATCAGAAGAATAAACTTGCTAAGATGATTTCTTCAGTGTGTTCATGCTTCATGCTGAGCTCAGTCTTACTTCTCACAGATGTCTCTGAGCTTTTTCATCTGCGCGCTCTGACACTCCTCTGCGATGGTGGTCAGCTTCTCCACCAGCTGAAGAGACAACGAGAGACTCACGGTTAGTTTGATGCTTCAGACTGACTTAACCTTCCTCTTGTGTTAGGGTCGCCACTGACCCGCTTTAGTTTTTAAATGCATAAAAGAATCACTTAAAATTGGTTTACTGCATCAAGGCTTCTTGACTTTGTCAGGAACGTTGATTCCAACAAAATTATAAAAAAAAACAAAAAAAACTCAACATTATAAAATGCCCTGGTTGAAATTTTGTTGCTTGTAGTTTTAGGGTCGGTTTTGACCCGGTTATAAAAATAAGATTACAAACCAATATTTAGAGCCAAAATTGAAATCATAAGTGCACTGTCAGCCAGCACAATGACAGACACCTCCTCACCCGATCATGTGAGCTTCACTCATTTGTGTTTCCAATGCAAAAAGTATCTCTGCAAAGAACACACAAAAAGTGTAACTTTTTGCTACACATGCATCTGAAAACATGCACGCTCACAAATCAATATTCTGTTTTATGACCTGTTCTGTGTTTCTATGTGTTTATATTAAAGTTCTATTGCTGGCAAAATATATATTTTTGCATTTTTTGGAAAAATATATGTATGGGTCAAAAATGACCCTAACACCATAGATGTTACTATAGTTACTAATTTCAAAATGAAAAAATAAATAGAGCAAATTTATTTCAGAGATGTGTTCTATACCCCTCAATAATAGGCAGGTAACACAAAAACCTTTGGTTTATTTATAGGATTCTCTTTAGGTTATTTTTTCTGCTTTTTATCGAAATCAAGAGGTATACTGCTAAAAATTGGGCCCTGAGACCCAAACCAAAAATATGAAACCCAATATTTTCATGGATAAGGAAGCCTTACAAGGAAACCAAGAGATAACAAAAAAACCTTGATCATATGTTTTGTTTTTAGTGTATTTTAGAGCTTATTTAAGACGCGGGTCGAAACCGACCCACTAACACCAGGGAAGGTAATAGAAAGCTAACACAGGAGGAGGGAGGTTTAGATTTGTGGACAAACAGCACAGTCCTGGTTACACCTGCTCTCTTTTGCTGATTAAACCTGTGCAGGTGAACTGGAGCAGAGTTTATTTCTTTTTCCCCTCTGTGCGACTGAACATGAGCTCAGGCAGCAGAAATGACGCCTGTGATATTCAGAAAGACGACCTGGAGTTCAGAGAGGCATGAACTCATCCATTAGCTGATGTGATTAGCTGCTGTTCGCTTTTCTGAGCTTTGAGAGAGTCAGCACTTCATCGAGTCAGGGCAGGAGCGAGCCGTAATGGAGCGTGGGTAAAAAGATGATCAGACAATTTATGGTTAACGGTTAAAATGTTTTTTTCTGTAACAAAATGATCAAAATAAAAGTTACTTACTCAATGAATTTAGAGTAAGTAAAAAACCTAAGCTTCAACATTATTTTTGCTGAGCAAACACTACAAAATGAAAAAAAAAAGTCTTATTATTCTTGATATGAGCCACATTCTACTGATAAGTCCAGGAAAATGTCTTTAAGCCTTTTAAAGACAAAAATGAGGTCTGAATTGCTTGTAAACAAGTCAAAAAATCTGCCAATGAGACTTTTTTGACAATTCAGATATAATTTTTGTCTTAAAAAACTTGAAATGAGACATTTTTATGACCTGGTCTGGTGAATGTGGCTCAAATAAAGAAAAATAAGACAATTTTTTTACTACAAATAAGACATAATGACATGCTTTGATTTCAGTTTTTGCAGTGAAAACCTTCATACACACCTGATCAAAATGTTAAGAGCGGTTTAAAAAAATTCACATTTGCACTTTTTGATCTTAAAAAGGTTTTAAGTAGAGTTTCAAAATGCAAAAATTAGGTAAGCAATTAATTGAAAACAGCAATAAAAGGTAAATAGTCTGTGCCTCAGCTGATTAAAAGTTTATGACCACAGCCCAAAGAAACCTGAAAAACCTGAAAATAGAAATGAAATATGACTGTTTAAAAAAGAGTGTAATGATAGTGTAAATACCTGATAGAAAATGACACTGAATCCACATTTTTGTGTTTTTTCTCTTGCTCCTATTTCTTCTTTTTTACATTTTGAAACTTGTACGATTGAAAGCACTCAAATATGTCGGGCGGTTTTCTCATTTGTTTTCTCCTGGAATTTTCTGATCTAGTTCAGTGGACGTTGTGTTGTATTTTCAGGATTTCTTCTATCGTGTGTGTGTGTGTGTTTGTGAGCACCTGCTTGATGTGTTCTCGTTTCTGGTACTTCTCGCTGTAGTACTGCTCCTGGCGAAGTGTGAGGAGCTGCTGTTGTTGTTGCTCCTTCAGCTCTGAGAGTCTCTGACTGCATTCCTGCTCCAGATCACACAGCTCCTGGTCCAGAGTCGACAGAGAGTGATCGGACCGACTGGAGACCGAGAAAGAGACAGACACAGAAAAAATACACCCACAAGTTAAGATACCGGCCTCTATTTCAGAACAATTCACACTAAACATTTTAAATTTCTCAGCACATTTTCTCAAAAAAGAGACAATAATTAAAGGAAACTTCTTATCAGGGCTGAACAGTTTTAGAAAAAGATCTAATTGTGATTTTTCTGGCAGATACAGCAATTTCAATTTCATGATTTTCTTTAAATCAAACTTAAGTGAAGTTTTCAAAATGTACAGTAACATTTACAAACTTGACAGAAAATTACATCAAACCATTGAAACATCAAAAGCTTTTACTCTAATGTTTATATTTCAATATGAAAAGTGGAAATTTTGAGAAATAAAGACAAAATTCTGAGACAAAACGTCAATAAACTTCCAGAGTTTAAGAAATCAATTTAACATTATGTGAAAAAAAAGTCCAAACTTTCTCATTTAAGGTCAAAATTTTAAGATGACAAAAGTCTAAGATAAAAAGTCTACGTTTTGAAATAAAGGTAATGTTTGAGATAAGAAGGTGAAATTTTGATACAAAAAGTCAAAAGGCAAAAAAAAAATTGAAAGATTTTTCGATAGTCGAATTGTTGAATTTAATAATATCTTATAAAAAAAAAATCTTATAATAATTTAATAATTGAATTTGTTAAAAAGGCTAGTTGATTGTGTTCTTCTTTTATTCTCTTTTTTATTGTATATTTGTATATATTTATTATTCTCATTTCTATGATTGGGCTTGCTCCGGGACCAGGGTAACCTAATTTCGTCCCACCCATGTTTTACATGGGTTGGTTAACAATAAAACTCCTTGAATCCTTGTGCCTTTTCTCAAAACTCTGAGTTTAACACCTATTCTTGTTATTTCTAAACCAGACTTTTTAAATTGTAGTTTTAGTTTTAAAACTGAAGAACAAAAAGAGCTATCTTTGACTCTTAACTTTTGAAAATAATGTAGTGCAAAATATTCTTAATTGTGTCAAGTTAAATAAAATAAAATACAAAACATTTAAAAAAAAAATTCAACAATGCCAATGAAAAAAGGATTTTTCCCAACAGTCTCACACTCAAGACACTTGTGTGTGTGTGTGAAACAGCTGATACAGCAGATCCTGGGTCAGTCAGGAGCAAAATAAAATAAAATGAGGAAAAACGCTGATCTCTGAACCTTCAAATACTGAGGTTGAATATGTTTCAGGACTTATACTTTGCAGCAAGAGCCGACTGTAATCTCAACTACACACTCAGGGCTGATTCTTCAGTGTGTGTGTGTGTGTGTGTGTGTGTGTGTGTGTGTGTGTGTGTGTAAGTGACGGACTCTCTGAGGCTCAGAGGAAGTCTTCTCCTCTAATTCTTATTCTACACACAGCTTAAGCCGCCCTTTTTTTTCTGTCCGAGGGGGTAAAACCTGCCCTGGGGCGTTTTGTTTCTGAGAAATCCAATTTCAACAGTGGATCGTTAAACGTACTCCAACCAGCGCCGAAAATCAAACGCTTAAATACGACGCTTTTCATCTCCGTAATATCAGAAAACTCAGATACATCTTGTCTCAAAGCGATACAGAGAAACTAGTCCAGGCTTTTGTTTCCTCCAGGTTAAATTACTGCAACTCTCTTTTATCTGACCGTCCTAATAAGTCTATAATGAGCTCATTGTTTCGTGTTATCAGTCTAGATCAGTGGTTCCCAAAGTGGGGGTCGGGACCCTTTGGGGGGGTCGCGAGACATTGATAGGGGGTCATGGAATGTGTCCCAAAACAAAAACTATGCACAATTCATGAACATTTTATCCATTATTGTGAGAATAAAAGCAAAAACTGGGATGAAAGATAATATAAAATTATGCAAACAGAAAATGTTTTATCTGTTTTTCACATTTCTTTGTTCAAGTTTGATGCCGTGAACTCAGCAAAGTGCACATTAGTCTGTAAATTTTCTATCGATCAGTTAAATTAAGTATCCTCAGGGAGGGTTTTGTTGGTTTTTGTCTGTTTTTGGATTGTCTCATTAGTGTTGTACCACAGCAGGGGGTCACCAGTCCCTAACGCTGCTATTTTGGGGGTCACAGGCTGAAAAGTTTGGGAACCCCTGGTCTAGATCACTGCACGTCGTACCTACAGTCTCTAAAACATAGTACGGGAGGTTGAGCCTTTAGATATCAGGCTCCTTTTCTTTGGCATCTTTCATTGGTTCAGGTCTAAGGAGCAGACACTCGCTCTAAAAGTAGTATGGGAGGTCGAGCTCCTGCACACTGAGTCTGTAATTTTCTGAAGTGTTTTTTCAGATCCATAATCTGCAAAGAAAAAAAGTCACGCACAGGCATCTCACACACTGTATCTGATGTGTTTATTTCCCCTTTATTGCGAAATTTCTCAGTACAAGAGAAATGGAGTCATCATCGAGCTGTGAAGACGATCCTGTGGTTCTTTTACGACGTGACTGTCTTCTTGTTTTTCCCCATTTTTGACACTTTTGGTCCATTTTTTGTAACAAACTAACTATTTTCCAAGTGAAATCCCAACTGTCTTGCCGTTATTGTTGATTTTCACCAACTTTGCCACTTTTCACTGTTTTCTTTTTTTTTTACTTTGTGAATTCTTTAGTTTCCTCAAAAAAAATTCTTGCTTATTTTTGNAAAAAAAAAACCTTAAAAAAAACCTTTACCTCTTTTCGCCCTTTTCTGACACTTTTGAACCATTATTTTGCAACAAATTAACTATTTTCTCAGTTTAATCCCAACTTTCTTGCCATTTTTGAGAAGTTAGTTTCTCATTAGTTATTGGACGCTAAAAACCGCGATATAAGTTTCGTTTTACGATAGTTGACAGCTGCCATTCGTGAGTAGTTTTTATCGGGGATATAAGAAACTTCTTGAAAGAGCCAAAAGGAGACTAAACCTTCTGAAGAAGAAGAAATAAATATTTTTATTTCTCTTTTTTACTTGGCTCCACCGGAAATTCTCTACTGCACAGACTCTGGCTGCACAATGGCGGCTAGAGAAACGGGGTTTTTTGGCTTCAAAATCATAGAACGGTGACAGGCGGAAGCACGCTGTCCATTCTATATACAGTCAATGGTTGAAAATGGTGTCAAAATGGCAATATTATTGTTCATCGCAATAATTTCTGGGACAATTTTTCATCCAGTAAAATTTGCATTTCTAAGAGCCAGTTTGTTAAATGTCTAACGTCATCATTAAGCATCAGTCGTAAATAAAAACAATATTCTGTACAGGCTCATTGGAAGAACTTCTTAATTCTCAGATGGATCCTAAAAGCCTTTTAAAGTGAACAGACCTCGAGTGCAAAGATCTGAAAAAGGAGAAATATGAGTTTGAGGATCAGAGAAGAGAAGGACCACCTACCTTTTCTTACCGTCTCGTTTGTGGCTCTTCTGCAGGGCGGAGCGGCGTCGCTGGTGCTGACTCTGCAGCTCAGAAACTCGAGCCGTGTGCTCCCTGATCAGCTCGCTGGTCTTTCTGTGGTGTTTCCGAACCAGCTCTTTCATTTCTTTGTACTGTTTCTTTTGCTCTCTGACAAAACCTTTCTGCTGCTTCAGCTCCTCCACGGTCTGAGCCTCCAACTCTGGAAAAACAGAATCCAGAAGTTAATCATAGATATTCATACTTTTTTAAACTAGAAAACACAGGAGGGACCGCTGCAATTAGCCTACGGTATCCCTGAACAGTCAAACAACCCTGGAAACTACCTGGACAGATGCGAAAATACGCAGAAAATCAAAGAAATCTGCAAAATATTTTGAAAGTTTCGGCGTCAGTGTGCAAAGATCATTAACATAACATGGGGTTGAATTTCTTCTTTAACCTGTGTTAATTTCAGATGAAGAAAATGGACTCATGGTGCAAAGACCTTTAAGTTATTAGGCTCCTCTTTTTTGGAATCATTTCCCATTTGAGATCCAGGGAGCAGACACGCTCTCTGATTTTAGGAGTAAACTTAAAAACTTTCCTTTTTCGATGAAGCTTATGCAAAGCTACTTTTTTGTAAACTGAAAATTCACAGGAGGAATTTGTTGAGGAATTTTCTGGAAACACATGCCTGTAATAAAAGTACAGGTATAAGGCTGAACACCTGAGGAGGAAGGTTGAAACATGACCTCACCTGTGAGAACACTCTGGATGATGTCTTCAGTCTTCACTGATGGTTTTAAGGAGCCTGGAACAAAGAGCAGTTACAAAACATCACATTTACCACATCTCACATCAACAACATGTTTTTTTATTAAACAACCCCTGAAGGTTTTATCCTGTACCTGCAGACTGTGGCTGGTGCCCCCCCAGTGAAGGGGGCTTGGGGGCGATGATGGGCGTGTGGCTCAGTCCGTTCTCTGCAGGCAGCGCTGCCCTCTGGTCCACCTTACATTCAGAGGGAGCGTCACTCCCTGCCTCCACCTGAGCACCACATGAACCACTCAGTCAGCGATTGATCCAGTGGAGAAGTAAATAAAGCTCTGACCACAACACTGGACTTTTACATCCTTTACACTTCATCCAAGCTGTTTGAACGAACAATATCAGTCGCTTTGCACATGTAGAACGGTTTGAAAGAGGTTAACCTTGAAGAAAATCTTACACACTCTACAAGCTGTTGAATAAAACTCTATTTTCTTTCATGAAACTTTCTTTGTTTGGTGAAGTCTCCTGCTGTACCTGTGTCCTGGGGTACAGTTTGTAGACATAGCTCTGGTAACCAATTCTCAGCATGTCTCTCTCTCTCTCTCTGTGCCGCGGCTCGTCAGATCTTAATTTCCCTTTAGACTCAGCTGAAGCTCTGCCTGTACGTTCCTATCTCTACGACGTTAACACGCTTTCAGATAATCTCTCCTGCAGCCAGATCTGCTCATTACTTTTCCAATCTCTCTTTCCGCACACGCCGCTCTTCGGCTTTCGGTGCACGCCGCTTTCGGTGACTGTTGCCATGGTCACGGCATGAAGCAGCCCTCCGCCGCCCATCCTCCCGGGTAATCATATTAGCTGGCAAATCAGATAAAAGACGGCCCTCAGGAGGAGTCGTTGTTTCCAGCTCTTCTTCTCTCTCTGACCTCAGATAACCCCGTGTCCTCCCTCTCATCGTATATTTATCTGAACTTCAGTCTGACAATCAATCACGTCCCTGTCGCTCTGCACCAACACTGATCTTTAGGGCTGACAATCTGCAGAAATAATCTAACTGTGATTATTATTTCCTATATTGCTATTATTTCTAGGCTCCCATCTTATATATTTTTTAAACAAACACATTGTAGGACATGAGCAGTTACATTAATTACAGCACAACAACAACAACAACCCACTACCACTACAACTGGGACTGATTTTTACACATTTTTCACACTTTTGGACCATTTTTCGATACCTTCTAATTATTTTCTGGGTTAACCCCCAATTTTCTTGCCAATTTTTTCTTATTTTTCCCCATTTTTGACACTTTTGGTCCATTTTTTGTACAAACTGACTATTTTCCAAGTGAAATCCCAACTTTCTTGCCATTATTGTTGATTTTCACCAACTTTGCCACTTGTCACTGTTTTTTTTTTTTTACTTTGTGAATTCTTTAGTTTCCTCAAAAAAATTTCTTGCTAATTTTTGCTGCTTTTTGGCTGTTTTTACCTCTTTTCGCCCTTTTCTGACACTTTTGAACCATTATTTTGCAACAAATTAACTATTTTTTAAGTTTAATCCCAACTTTCTTGCCATTTATGTTGATTTTCACCAATTTTACCACTTTTCACTGTTTTTCATCACTATTTTCTCCATTTTTGCTACTTTCTGAATTTTTTTACAGTTTCCTCCAAAATTTTTTTTACCACTTTTTGTTGCTTTTTGGCCGTTATAACACTTTCCACTCTTTTTTGACTCTTTTGGTCCATTTTCTTGCAACAAATTAACTATTTTCCAATTTAATCCCAATTTTCTTGCCATGTTTGTTGACTTTAGCCATTTTAACCACTTTTCAGTGTTTTTCATCACTTTTTTTACCACCATTTTTGCTACTTTCTGAACTTTTTACAGTTTCCTCCAAAATGTTTTTGTTAACTTTTGTTGCTTTTTGGCCATTTTTACTACATCTCACTCTTTTTTTTGCCACTTTTGGAAATTTTTTGCTACTATTTCCAGGTTTTTTCCCAATTCAAATGCTAATTTTTGTTGCTTTTTTGGCCATTTTTACCACTTAAGCTAGGTTTTATTGTTGCTTGTTGCTGTTTTTGCCTCTTTTTTTACTACTTACATTGTTTCTTTGTCAAAGATAGTTGTTCACAGTTTGTCTCTTTGTTTGAGTAACTCTGGTGTAGAGCAGAAAACATCTGTTGCACAAATTGTATATGATATTTTGACACATTTCAGATTAAAGATTTATTGCACTGTCTGCAACATTGCCACACCTCTTTGTCGCCCTCCTCTTCTCCTCCCTCCTCTAAAGTAAGAGCCGCCAGCTGATTGGCTCTCTGCTCCATCAGGTTGACGTAGCGGATGGGATTGGACAAGGCTTCGATGACGTCTTTAAAACAGGAAAGAAACAGAGCAGCTTTGTTGTAGCACAGTGACTCTAAAACTGTTTTTTTAATTTTATTTTTCAATGAGACTAAAGGTTATCAGCTTTACCTGCAAATGTGTCGGGAACATAGTCCTTCACTTCCACATACACAAAGAGAGTGGGCAGCGTCAGGGACTGGTTCTTCTCATTCCTTAGACTGATGTAGTGATAACCTGCAGGGGTCAAGGCAGAATGAAAGAAATAAAACCTTCAAGTATCAACCAACAGCACAAAAGGTGCAGTAAAGTAGCACAGAGCATTCAGTGCTGCTGTTTTTATTCTTTAAACTGGTAACATAAAAGCTCCCACATCATTCTCCCCAACCAAAACTGGAATCTAATCAACTTATCATGTCTCATTCTTTGTAAATTTTGTCAAATTATTCTTGATATGAGCTACATTCTACTGATAAGTCCAGGAAAATGTCTTATTTCGAGTTATTTAAAGACAAAAATGAGGTCTGAATTGCTTGTAAAAAGTAAAAACAATAGGACTGTATTGAAACATCTTGATTCTGATTTCAAGAAACTTTTTTCTTATCCCATTGGCAGATTTTTTTGACTTGCTACAAACAATTCAGACCTCATTTCTGTCCTTTAAATAACTTTAAATAAGACATTTTTATGACCTGGTCTGGTGAATGTGGCTCAAATCAAGAACAACGAGACAACTTTTACAACAAATAAGACACAATGACTGGTTTAGATTTCAGTTTTTGCAGTGTAATGTCTAGGACACGGCACTTTCCTGGTTCCACTTCTACCTCTCCAACTCTACTTGTACAACACAAGCAAGAACTAAGACTGGAGGAAAAAACCTTAGTAAGTACAAAAACACACTTAAAATATATATATATGGGTCAATGACGTGATGTCCCTCTTTTTGTGTCTGAGTGCAATATTTCCTTCCATCATGAATTGAGTATTTCATCACATGTATTTCTTTATTCTATGAAACCTGTCTTATTTGAACACATCTTTAAACTATTAAAATATAACATGTTTTTTTGTGTTTTGGTTCCTCAAACCCCCAAAATGTCAGGTGGTGCAACCGTCCTGACAAGTATCCACAGTAATTAAACTCTAAAAATTGAATGTCAGTTATTGTAAATGGAAATTAAAAATACAGTGGCATTATTTTATGCTTGAACCTTTTTAAATAAAACATTCTTNGTGGTACAACCAATGTAATAATGTGAAATGTTATTTTAACATCAAATTATTTATCTTATTCACAAATAAAAGAAATGAAACACACAAAATGAAAATGTATGAGTCACTACAGAAACTTGAGAGATACTTGCCAATAATTTCACACAGAAAAAATAACAGGAACATATAAATATATTTTCATATATTTGGTTGCGCCACCTGACATTTTTGGGTGCTCAAATTAAAAATACTAAAAAATAATGAACCTAAAATCTTTGAAATGTTGGTCAACTACTGAAATCTGTTAGAAAACACAATTCTTCTCTCAGAAATATGTTTTTATCCATTTTCAAAGAACTTTTAAAAATAAGTTTTTAGACCCTCTTTCTGTCATTGACCCATATATAAAAAAATCCTGAAGCACTCTGTATCACTCACTACGATTTTCCTTCCATGTCTAACTTCTTGCTTGTGTTTTACGTTGCTTTGGACAAAAGCGTCTGCAAAATAAGATTGTAGGATTGTGGAATATAAGTCTGAGTTAATATTTTCTTCATTACTAAGATTTATACCTGGGCGAATGGCTGACACGGGAATGATTCGATGGCCGATGAACTTCCCTCCTTCTTCAAACACAGCTATCCTCAATGATGCAAGAGTGGGCAAAACAACCTGAGGAAAACATGTTAAATGTTTATTAACGCATTAATATCACAGGGAGATTTATTTTTATGTCTTTTTATGTCTTCAGTCTGCACCAAGCTTCTGTCTGACCTTCTTGAAGACGATGGCCTCCTCCTCCCACACAGGGTTGATGGCGTTTCCTTGAGACGTCTTGGTCTTGAAGGCTTTTCTCTTTGTGTCCACGGGTAAACCAAACATGTCCATTTCCACATAAGTGCCCACTTTCTTATCCGACAGAAACTGGCCCGAGATAATCTGGAATCAGGAAGGTAAAAAAAAAAGAGATCAACAGAGTGCAGGAGTGCTTCGAGTATGAAAGGAAATATCAAAACAAACACACACGTACCTTGACAGACAAAGTGTTGGCTACGATCCCATCGACCGTGCTCTCAGTAAAAGGGTCAAAGTGTTTGTCAGGTCGTCTCATAAACTCTGGTTTGAGTCTGAAACCACATTTCCCGTTGTATTCATACATGCCCAGGTTCAACTGCATGGACAGATCTGTGAAGGAAGGACGATTAAAAACAAGATTAAACTAAATGTGGGGGTAGTTTCCAATGAGACTTATTTTTTCGTCACTATTTCCTCCATTTTTGCTACTTTCTGAAATTTTTTACAGTTTCCTCCAAATTTTTTTTTGCTCTTTTTTGTTGCTTTTTGGCCGTAATAACACTGTCCGCTCTTATTTGACACTTTTGGTCCATTTTCTTTGCAGAAAACTGACTATTTTCCAAGTTTAATCCAAACTTTCTCACCATTTTTGTTGACTTTAGCCATTTTTACCACTTTTCACTGTTTTTCATCAATTTTTTCACCATTTTTGCTACTTTTCTACATTCTTTACAGTTTCTTCAAAAAATGTCTTGGCTAATTTTGGTTGGTTTTTGGCTGTTTTTACCTCTTTTCATCCTTTTCTGACACTTTTGGACCATTATTTCGCAACAAATGAACTATTTTCTAAGTTTAAATCCCAACTTTTTTTGCCATTTTTGTTGATTTTCACCAATTTTACCACTTTTCACTGTTTTTCGTCACTATTTTCTCCATTTTTGCTACTTTCTGAATTTTTGTACAGTTTCCTCCAATTTTTTTTTTTTGCTACTTTTTGTCCCCTTTTGGCCGTTATAACACTTTCCGCTCTTTTTTGACACTTTTGGTCCATTTTCTTTTTCATTAAAGTAATAGACAGTTATATCTCTAAATGTGATAAATAAATCTGCACTCTAAATGAATTAATCAGATTTTGTCTTTATTTTTACCAATGGTTTGGAAGTTGAGTGCCACCAGCTGACAGCCGGCGTTCCAGAAGAGTTGGGGGTTGTAGTTGGATGAATCCACTCGGGTGCCTTTAGGGTAGATCCTGCTCAGCTGCAGTTTGTTGTATCTGAACAGAGTTAGTTAAGAGAAAAAAAACAGCCGGACCTGCTCATAGTTCAAAGTAAATCACAGATTTCCCATTAGTGTTTTCATTTGACAGGTCCGCCTTAAAAACAAACCATCAGGAGTCAAACTGGGCTTTATTCAGTACCTGAAATGGGAGTTTAAAGGAAGTTTAGGAGTTTCAAAATAGATG
The DNA here is from genome assembly GCA_008086565.1 of Thalassoma bifasciatum. NCBI lineage: Eukaryota > Metazoa > Chordata > Actinopteri > Labriformes > Labridae > Thalassoma > Thalassoma bifasciatum. The sequence goes on along the minus strand of RPOG01000984.1, from coordinate 72,574 downwards.
TGAAACTTTAAATTACATTTACTCATGCAAACTACATGCTCAGAGAAAACTGAGAAGGATACTCCACAAACTCCACAGGAGATTTAGTCAGCTGCTCCAGAGCTTTGGTCTCCACAAAAGACGACATTTGGTAGCTGCGGTTGATTTCTGTGGAGACAAAGATGTTCACAGAGATTAAAACAGGAGATGAAAGATGTACTGTTTTGATTTTATGGCCGTCTACTAAAGGTTTGCTGTATAAAAACACCTGTAAACTTGATTGTGTGCAAAGCTGTTGTTCTAACTGGGTGCACCATTGATTGCAGTCAAATGAGCAAAATAGCAAACGCAATCCATTTACCATGTTTGTCTTCATGAATATGCAATGTATATGCAGATTATCAGAATGTGCAAAACACTGTGAGGGGGGGATGCATATTTATCTATTTTGATCCCGCTAAGTGATATAGCAAACTTGAAACTGATTGCTGTCTTAGTTTTTGCATCTACATTTATCACGTTTGAAAGGCAAGTGCAAACTGGCGCTGTGTTACGCACAAATGGCTGCAGTCATTGCCGAGAAAATGTAAAAGAAAATGCACTTGTGTATGGAAAAAATGAGACTATGTGTGTATATGGGCCAACAACAGTAGCAACACTATGTCACTTCAGCCCTTTAATGACCAACTGCCAGTCATACAGAGCAGTAATACAATAATGAATCACTCAAAGTGATGATGTCATAGGTCTGCCCTGACATATGTCAACTTAAGACACCAGATTTATTTTCAATGCATCTGTATTCTATTCCCAGTACAGACTGAACAAATACAACTAAAATACAAAACTATAAGATATGATCACTGTATACCAGTGGTTCCCAACCTTTTCCAACTCAGGGCCCACTTTTAAGTCTCAAATATTTTTCGCGGCCTACCTCTCGCCCCTTAAATATGGAAGTCATATGATGCCTCCTCTGGGCACTTTTTTAAATATATATATATATAACTATTAAAAAAATGTTTAACCCTTGAGATACCAAACCCATTGGGGGGAGCAAAATAACCCACTTACTTTTTTAAAAATCATTATGTTTATTATTATGATTATACACCATTTATCTAAACTTCTGAAATCCTCTGAATTTTGCCTGAACCAATAAGGAAGCAGGACTTCACTTTTTGGAGAAAAATGAGACCACAGTGAGAAAAAAATTGTGACCGAAGCAAAAAACAAAAAAGGCTTGGTATCTCTAGAATGAAAATCCTTTGAATCATGACTGAGTTTCAACATTTAAAGCAGTATTCTGTATGGTTTTGTTTTTATGTTATCACAGCCCCCCAACACACACAAAAATCTCACTTTTGGAAATTATTTGGCGGCCCACTTGCAACATCTTCGCGGCCCACCAGGGGGCCACGGCCCACAGGTTGGGAATCACCGCTGTATACTGTTACTGTAGTTATCTAAACTAAAACTCTGGAATTCTACTACAAATAGAAAATCAAAAATTGGTAGAGACAAATCGTCTATACAGCGGTGTCACTTTTTGAGCCGCTGCCAAATTTCTCAAACTCCTTGAAACGCTGCATTTTCTTACATCCGGATCATTCCAGCACACTAGCACAGTTAGTGCCGGCGTCTCTGGGAGTACTTTTTCTGGTGTGCTGTCTAGTTCCTACACACAAGGACGCAGTAAATGACACAAAACACAGCTTTTTTGTTTTGAAATGTAATTAAATGTAATTAAGCCCTCCACAATCGTGCCCCTCCATACCTCACCGATCTCCTCCTCATCAACAAACCAACCCGAACCCTCAGGTCTTCATCCTCCCTCAGCCTCAACATCCCCACAGCCCGCCTGACCACCATGGGGTCCGTGACATTGACTCATTAACCTCTTTCAGATCCCACCTCAAAACCCATCTTTTCCGCCAAACTTACTCACCGTGACTGCTTTTAAACTCTGTATTTCTTTTAAACTTTTATATTTATGAATTTTGGAGTGTGTTTTTAAATCTGTTCTGTGAAAGGAACCTGAAAGGCGCCTTTAAATAAAATGAATTATCATTATTATTATTATTATTATTATTATTATTATTATTATTATTATTATTATTATTATTATTATTATCAATAATAAACCAAAACAAAAAAAAACATGCAACATGTTTCGAAATGAACAAAACTGAACTGTAACAGCCACCAGAGAACAGAAATCATAGGTAATAATTTCATTTGCAGCCACTCTGCTCTCCCAAACACTCAATGGTGACAGAAGCACACGGAAAATCCTCATTTAATTAACGTGGTCTGCACCAATTCTGCACCTGTTATCACCTGCACACAAATCATAGTGAATCACCTGCAACACGCCCACAAACAGCACATACAATTTTTTTGTTTGCACATGCAATTTAGTGCTGGTTATTTGGAATCTTAGTAGATCAGGCCCTCAGTGTTTAGAGTTAATATACTGTTTCTTTCATTCTTCGTTGGTACGTACTTTTGGAGCCCTCGAAGCTGTTGAATTTGACCGGCTGGATGTAGATGACCAGGTTGGACATTTCCTCTGTGGCAAATGCTTCGCTCCCTGCTGTACCCTGTTGTAAAAAAAAACAAACACCCAAGCAAATATATATAAAAACAATTTTAAAGCTGCTTTTTACACTGCAAAAAGTGAAATCTAAGCAAGTCATTATGTCTTGTAATTTCCAAAAATTGTCTTGATATGAGCTACATTCAACTGATAAGTCCAGGAAAATGTCTTATTTAAAGTTTTTTAAAGACAAAAATGAGGTCTGAGTTGCTTGTAACAAGTCAAAAAAATCTGCCAATGAGATAAGAAAAAAGTTCTTGAGTTAAGACATTTTTCTTACACCATTGGCAGATTTTTTTGACTTGTTACAAGCAACTCAGACCTCATTTTTGTCTTTAAAAAACCTAAAATGATACATTTTTATGACTTGGTCTAGTGAATGTGGCTCAAATCAAGAAAAATAAGACAATTTGTACAACAAATAAGACATAATGACTCGCTTAGATTTCAGTTTTTGCAGTGTATAAGAATCAGAATCAGAATGCTTTATTGATCCTCTAGGGGAAATTCTTTTTTTTACTATACAGTTATTTCCATTCAAAAAATGTTAGAAATATAAGAAAGTACGGTATAAGCATAAGTGTCTTACCCAAAATTTGAAATCTAAGCATAAAAATATATAAAAATAAAATAAAATATAGTTACATCAGTACATTATCCAAATTCTACACTAGAGGGCAGTGTCTTCACATTCTAAGAGTTGAATGTAAATTTCACCTCATCCATGGAGCCTTTTTTACAGTCGTCATCGTCGTCGTCTTCATCCTCACTTTCTGCCTCCACCTCCCCTGATCAAAGAGTCACAGATATGTTGAAAGAACCACAAGAATAAGAAAGAACCACATCATCAGGGACAGGAAAAAAAGATTACACTGACTCACACGGAGCTCATGGATCGAGTAAATTAAGTTCGATTTGTTTCATTGGAGCCAACTCATCGTCTGCGCCGACATAATAAAAGCTCCATTGAAGATTTCCCTCTAAATCTGAGGTCACGCCGACCAAGGAAATGAATTTTACTGGAGTAACGGTCGAACTGATCCAGAGCTTCTGATGAGAGTGTGTTAGAGTTTGCTCTCAGGATGGAGGTCACGCTCTGTGACTGACTCACCGATGGACTTTCTGCCCTGAGGCCTCAGGCTGAGCTCTGCTCCTTCAGCTGGCTGTGAGGAGTCTGTCATTTCCTCTTTGGTCGAACCTGGGGGGAAATAAACAAATGATTCAGTAATAAAACCAATTAAGCTGCTTTGATACATTCAATAAAACATTTTTCTCTAACTTGTTACAAGTTTCTGTGCCACAAACATGAACATTTGATTGTCGTGTAACGCAGGTTATTTAAAGTAATTTGCAGGATTTATCTCAGGTCCCTTTAACCCCGTGGTGCATAGTGGTCACTACAGTGGACACCTATTTAAAAGTGTGTTTTCTAACAGATTTCAGTAGTTGACCAACATTTCAAAGTTTTTAGGTTCATAATTTTTTAGTATTTTTAATTTGAGCACCCAAAAATGTCAGGTGGTGCAACCAAATATATGGAAATATATTTATATGTTCCTGTTATTTTTTCTGTGTGAAATTATTGGCAAGTATCTCTCAAGTGTCTGTAGTGACTCATACATTTTCATTTTGTGTGTTTCATTTGTTTTATTTGTGAATAAGATAAATAATTTGATGTTAAAATAACATTTCACATTATTACATTGGTTGTACCACCTGACATGGAAATTGTTCCAGTCACCAATGAAGTGAAAAAACCTTTTTTATCAGTATTTCAGAGAAATCTACAAACTTTTCCACTTGGTCACAAATGTCATTTGGGCTCCTCTGGCTGATGCAGTTTCCTGTTTCCTGTTTTATTCTCTTCACTTTAAAATAAAAGTCTAATGTTACGGTTGCACCACCCTGACATTTGACAAGGTGAAAATTACGGGACAAAAGTTTTTTAAATTTCTCAACAGATTTAAAATTCTTTTTATTTGCAAAGAATGTTTTATTTAAAAAGGTTCAAGCATAAAATAATGCCACTGTGTTTTTAATTTCCATTTACAATAACTGACATTCAATTTTTAGAGTTTAATTACTGTGGTATGAACAGTCCTGCCAACTTGGTGGACTGTAAAACCCCCAAACTCCTTGGTTTTGTGTTTTTTTGTACAATATAAAATTATCAAATTTCTACACAAGTTTATTGTGTCCAAAGTATCTTATTTCTTTATGTACACTACTTTTACTCAATTCATGATGGAAGGAAATATTGCACTCGGACACAAAAAAAGGGACGTCACCTCATTGACCCCAATACCAATTTATTTCTTTTGCGAGTGTTTAAATAGGAGAAACTAACCTTGAACGTTGGTTTTTTGGGTCGACCTAAGAAGGAGGTATTTTCACTTTAAGATTAGAAAATTACAGAACATTTCCTGTTAAATATTTATTCTTTTCTTTTCACCTGTAAACACTGTGTTGTGTGTTTTTGTTTGGGCTTGAGGTTTTTTTTTTATTTTGCTCTCAATAGAGTTTTCTACAACCAATCTCCTTTCTATCCTCGTGAATCCATTCAGCTTTATAGTGTTAAAGAAACTGTTTCCCAGCATAATGAGCCCAGAAACATTAGTTTTGACATCCTGCTTTAGGATTATTTCCCCCCCTTTATTGCAAGAGTTACAGTAGCAGTTTGTTTTTAACTTTCATTCCGTGCAGCCTGGTCTCAAAGCTCTGATGGCTGCAGCTTTCTGAGCTCACGCCCCTGCAGGACGCCTGGAGTCAGCCCTGAAGCTCTTTTCCTTTCACCGAGCTGGAGATTCTTTTTTTTTTTTTTTTTTCCGTTTCATCTTGGCTGAAATACTGTAATTCTCCTGGTGCCTGTCTAAGAAACACTTATTTGAGGTCAGCAGATAAGGAGTGAAAAATTCTGCTGGTAAGTTTCTGAACACAGATACAGAAAGTCTCACGTTGGTACAAGTCTCATTACTTTCTTTAAACCTGTTTGGGATCCTTTTGGCAGATTTCCTTGACTTGTGACAAGCAATTTAGACCTAATTTTTGTCTTTAAATAACTTGAAATAAGGTATTTTTCTGAACTTGTCAGTTGAACATGGCTCATGTCAGGAATAATAAGACAATCTTCACTAAATAAAGACATAATGAGTAGCTTCGATTTCAGTTTTTGCAGTGCAGCGGGGAAATTAAAGAAAGAAACAAAGCTTGCATATCTGCACATTGAATGGCAAAAAATGAGTCATCCTCCATTATTTTGAGATATTACATATACAAAACAAGGCTCTAAACCAGAGAGAGGTGTTGTGCAGGTCCTGTTTGACTAAAACTGCACTTCCACTAGGACTGTGTAAAAAAAAAAAAAAAAATCAATCCCTCAAAACAAAATCGATTGTTTTTAACATTCTGTATTGAATTTCAATTGGAGACTGTGGGTTTTTCCACAAAAAATACTCAGTTCCAAAAAAAAAAAAAAAAAAATTGAATTTTATTTTACTTGGAATAAGTGGCTTGAATTTATCACCCCATTAAGAGGAGATTTTGTATGACTCCACCATGGTTTGTGCCCCTTTACTCCCCCAAATGACACAATTTTAATGTAAACTCCCTTTGTTTCTTTTGTCCCTAGCTTGGTTTCTTGTGTGAGACGTAGACATATGTGGATGTTAAATGAATATTTTGAATGTAAACAGAGATAATGAATGTGTACAAAATTTTGTGAGAAAGGTCAGAGAATAAGATGTGTAAAATTCTACATATGTGTAATATATCAAAAACTGGAAAAGTACTGTGAAAAAGAAATGTTTAATTGTATGTCAAAGAAATGATCTTTTTGGTCAAAAAATAAAGAATTACAAAAAAAAAAATAAATAAATAAATACTCAGTTCCTGCAAGTCTGGCTTTGAAAAGGAGGAACTTATAGTCGTAAAATAGTTTTTACTGAGCCCATAGTCATAACATATTGATAAAAAGATATCTAAGAAATCTGTAAAAAACATATATTTTCTTTTGGGCATCAAATACATGGATTAACAGCTAATTGTGAGATCGGAGAAAAAACTTTGGCTACAGGCAAAAAATGTTAAAATAATAACTGTCTACTGTGAAAGCTACTTAAAAGGCATTAGACTGTAATATTAAAAATGTCTGAAAACCTTAAATTTACAGTATTATTTGGTCAAAACTGCAGTCGCCCAGGTTGTGCACATTGAAATTTACAGTATAAATCTGTTGATTGTTACGTGACACAAACCTTCATTTTTACAGGTGCGTGATGTTACAAAATATGGTCCAATACTTTAAATAACACTGTGGTGATCGTAATTTGGCAAGAAATAGCTTTTGATTTTACCACTATGAGATTTAATTGTTTTGTTAATTATAGTTTTAAACAGTGAAATTGAACTGTTATTCTGTTAAGTTGTTATTGTATATTTTACTGGCAATCACAGCTGCTATTTTTTTTTTCTATAAAAACAACAGGACTTTTATTTATTTATTTTTTTACAGTGTTTATGAAATATTGTACACATGGTTCAGCTCTGGTTTCCAGCTCTTTGTAAATTGAAGTATCTAATCGGTGATAGATTGATGATAGATTTGGGTCCATAAAAGATGACGTCAGGGTCCAGACCTGCTCTGTGGTCTAACATTTGTTCTTTAAAAAAAAAAAACTGCATAAGAGTATGCAAGAAAAAAATCTGGGTGCAAACAGTTTCCTCTTTCTTTCTTTCTTTCTTTGTTTTTTGGCTGTTTCAAGCAAAGTTGTGTCACTAGTCTTTACACTTCCGTCCCTAATTTCAAGAATTTGTAAGAAGACGGATTGTGACTGTGATACGTGTGCTGCTTCTTCTCTTCCAGCAGGGGGCAGTGTATGTCAGCAAACAATCGCAGCTTTCAGCTTCACCTCCAGGGAAACTCTAAATGATGGATTGTAAGTTCTGTAACTATTTACATCTGAGTTATACTACGCTTAAATGGTAGTGAATATTTATTATAAACGCACATCATGAGAAAATGTCTGTAAACAGCCAACTTTAATACTCCAATGACTGATGAGGGGAAATAAAAACACAGGAGCAGCTGTGTAAATACAAAAATCCATAAATTGAGGGAAACAAACTCAGGGTACCTGCAGGTTTCAGCAAGTCAAATTTAAGACTTTTTAAGACCTTTAGCAGATTTTTTTTGTTTGTTACAAGCAATTCAGACCTCATTTTTGTCTTTAAAAATCTTGAAATAAGACATTTTTATGACCTGGTCTGGTGAATGTGACTCCAATCAAGATAATAAGACAATTTTGTACAACAAATAAGACATCATGACTTGCTTGGATTTCAGTTTTTACAGTGTGGTCACCAATGATCATGTGACTGTCTGAGCTTTACACTGCAAAAACGGAAATCTAAGCAAGTCATTCTGTCTTAATTGGAGTAAAAATTGTCTTATTGTTCTTAATTTGAGCCACATTCACCAGACCAGGTCATAAAAATGTCTTATTTCAAGTTTTTTTAAGACAAAAATGAGGTGTAAATTGCTTGTAACAAGTCAAAAAAATCTGCCAATGGGATAAGACGAATTCGCCCAGGAAGTTTCTTGAAATTAGAAAGATGTCTTAAAACAAGAAACTTTTATCTTATCCCATTGGCAGATCTTTTTTTTACTTGTTACAAACAATTGATGCCTCATTTTTGTCTTTAAAAAACTTGAAATGAGACATTTTTATGACCTTGTCTAGTAAATGTGGCTCAAATCAAGAATAGTAGGAGAAATTTGACTAAAAATAAGACATAATGACTTTCTTAGATTTCAGTTTTTGCAGTGTACATGCAGGGTGAGCTGGGAAAATCTACATTCTTGATATCTTTGGTATGGGATATTAATGTTTTCAATTTCATATCTCGATATCGATACGTTCACGATATATCTTTCAGCCCACTCTAAGTCTCCTTCTCGAAAAACAACAAAAACATTAACAAATCCTGCCCTGACAATTTTAAGACCTTTGAGAAATTTATTTGAGACCAGAATAAAACATTTTGATGAATTTAAGGCTTTTTAAGGATGTGTAGGAACCCTGTTTGCCCCTGCATGTAAACATACCATTACACTGAAGGCGAGTGTGCGCCTTTTTAGGACGCCCCAGTGACAGGGAGAGAGTGTAACGGCCTGTAATACCTTCAGCTGATGGAGAGGCTCATGAAAATGATGAATGATAAACAATAGCAGAGTTTCGCTCCGGTGCTTCGGACTCTACACCGCTCTGAAAAAGTGGCTCCGTGTTACAGATGGAGCCTCGCCGCTCAGCTGTTTTGCATCGAAACATCATCAGTCACAGTTTGAGTGTGTTTGTCGTGATGGCTCTGTTTGTACGACGTGTCAGTGTTTGCAGGTTTTAGAGGAATAACTTCACCTGCGCTGGGAGAAGACGGCTCACACACGCTGGAAGAATCGCTGTAAGTGTTGGAAACCTGCTCTGACAGTTTCTTCTTCGTGCTCCCGTCCGTCTTGTGGTGCTTCTTCTTGTTTTTCACCAAAATCTTCCCCATGAGCTCCATGGGACTGGGAAGAGGCACACCAGACTCCAGCTGGATGAGGAGGAAGAAAGAGGAAAAAAAACAATGAAAACAGAACTGAGGAGAGTAAAAAGTTCAGTTCAATTCAGTTTCAGTTCAATTCAGTTTATTCGATTAGCATTTAAAGACCACGCACAACAAATATATCATAGATCCAAATATCACATAATGGTTGAAGCCAATCGAAAGGGTGTAGGCTGAAGCTTGTGCTTATTTTGCCGACCCGTTTTACAAAAAATTAAATTAAATCAAACAAAAAAATAAATGTAGAAATAAACTTAATCAACTTAATCAACTTAATTACATGGTCTGAGCAACACCATAAGTTTTCTTAATGGAGAAAAGATATACATTTTCAAAACATATTACAGTAGTAAAAATAATCCAATGAAATCCTCAGCAATATTACAACCAACACAACCCAAGTTCCAATATTTTGTTGTTGTTTTCTTCACATTTGATTTACATATTTTCTTATTACTTTGGTTTTAAACATGTTTTTAAATGAAGAAAGTGAATTACACATTTTTAATTCACTGTCACAACTATTCCATAAGTTTACACCTTTAACAGAAACACACCTCTGCTTCATATAAGTTCTTGTTTTCATTTTTTTGAAAACACCTCGTCCCCTCAAATCATACCGACTCTCTCTGGTTTCGAACAGCCTCTGAGTATATGCTGCAAAGTAAATTAGCGTGTGCTTTATACATTATTTGCGCAATTTTAAATTCAACCAGATCATAAAATTTAAGGGTTTTTAAATTGATGAACAAAGCGTTTGTTGGTTCTAGGTAATGTGAGTGTTAATAATTCTGACAGCTCTTTTTTGTAACTTAAAAATAGGTTGAGAGTTGGTTTTATACGTGCTACCCCATATCTCCAAGTGAAGATGAGGTCTGGTGAATAAAAACAGAAGCTGGGCGGAAAGTCAGATGGAAAACAGAATAAAGTGAAGCTTTGTTGTTTGATTGTTTATCTGTTGACGGATGCTGGGATGTTGGGTTTTGAAAAGCACTCTGAAAAATGTTTCAAAGGAAAATTGTGTCATCAAGTTTCAAAGAATTGCTCTTTGGCTGTAGATTGCTCCATTAGAGCCACATTTTACATCCGTTTGGAGACAAATTAGCCCGTAACAGGAGAAAATATATGGAGTTGTTAACGAGAGTGGTTCTGATTTAAAATATTAATCCACTTCAGTTTTCCTGACTATTCTCAAAGGAAGAGTCTGCTGAGAAGAGCTTGTTCGTGACCAATCAGCACCGAGCATTACACACTCTGTTGATGTAACAACTCAAAGTTTACACTTTCAACATTAAAATCAGCTTCCTGGAGAGAGAGAGAGAGAGAGTGTTAAACACAAACACTCAGCCGCTCAAAGGAGCTGGCTTGAAGTAGAAGGATCTCTTATTTATTTATGGGGAACACTGCTTTTGGATCTGCGTGTTTAGGAGTATTAATATTGCATTTGGAAAAGCTCGCAGTGATATTGAATACACACATGAACATTCACAACCACTGAGCGTCGAAGTTATCAGCTGTAAACACATCATGACTCCAACGGTTTTTTTCTCTTTTCCTTGGCAGAGCGAAAGAAAACAGTGATTCATGCACCAAACTTGAGCCAAGATGTTCCGACGAACTGTTTCCCAGCTCTGACACATCCGTCTGCACCTTCCTATTGTGCTGTTAGAATATGATAAAATACAGATTAGGGCTTCCTGTTTCTCTTGGCGCTGACAGTTTAACTGAAAAGGATCCAGGTCAACAATGGATGGAGTGTAATCTTCACTTTCGCTTCTCCAAAACTGATATATTCTTCTTTTTTTTTTGCGCACAGCGGGAGGAAGGATCCTAGATAACATTAGTGGAGGGAAATGACTGAAAAGTCACTGATACAAACCCTCTTTACACTCCAGGCCTTGACCATTTCCCAGCAATAAATTAAAACATCAGCTGATCAAAAGTTTAAAACTAAAGCTAAAAAAATAACCTGGAAAATCCCTAAAAGAAGAAATAAAAGTTTATAAAAGGACCCAGTCATAAGGAGCTCCACTGTTCTTGTGGTTTACTCTTAATGTGAGTGTTTCCATTAGGTTTAGTGTGATCATGGCTCCATGTGGTGAAGAAGCTTCATGTTTGGCCTCCACTGTCTGGAACTGACGTCCAGTTTTATAAACTTCCATCTCCATCCATCCCATAATGTTCTCAATGTGATTTAGATCAGGGGAACATGCAGGATGATCCAAAAGAGAGAGATTATTCCTCTAGAAGAAGAAAACCCAGTCATCAGCAAACAGACCAGGGCCCTCAGTCATGAAGGACGCCCCCTGCAGCATCTCCTTGTCATGACAGTAACGTTGGACGCCATCAGGACCATCAAGGTTCAAGTTTTCTCCTTTCTCCATTCTTCCACCTTTCAATGTCCCATGATGCTCTCTGTCAAAGTCCAAATGGGTAATTTAGTGGAAGGAGACGAGGCCTTTGAAGAGGTTTTTGTTCTTAAAGCTCTTCTCTCTCAGACGCCGTCTGATGGTTATTGGGCTGCAGTCGACTCCAGTAACGACCTTCATTTGGGTCGAGAATCGTCAAGTGTCTTGACCAATGACTGTATATAGAATGGACAGTGTGTTTCCGCCTGTCACCGTTCTACGTTTTTGAAGCCAAAAAACCCCGTTTCTCTAGCCGCCATTGTGCAGCCAGAGTCTGCGCAGTAGAGAATTTCCGGTGGAGCCAAGTAAAAAAGAGAAATAAAAATATTTATTTCTTCTTCTTCAGAAGGTTTAGTCTCCTTTTGGCTCTTTCCCGAAGTTTCTTATATCCCCGGTAAAAACTACTCACGGACGGCAGCTGTCAACTATCGTAAAACGAAACTTATATTGCGGTTTTTAACGTCCAATAACTAATGAGAAACTAAAAAAACCACCTGAACACCATGCAGCCAGATGACATCATCATACTACCTTAGTGTAAGGATGAGAGAAACCTTTCTACGAGGTATCGTAATTTTTTAAAGTTTTCCCGGCTCATACCTGGAATACATGGGGAGGCGGGGCTTATGACCTATACTGCAGCCAGACACCAGGGGGCGGGGCATCTGCTGGAGGCTTCAGTTTGAGCCGAACGTCGTTATGTCCACTCATTATACAGTCTATGGTCTTGACAAACAGCCAATCAGATCCTCAGGCTCAGATCTTGGTGAAATATTTTGTGTCTACCACGTGATTTTTTTTGTCCCATAACCCTCAGGATCTTTGAAGAAACTCTAAATGTCTGTCTTACTGTGTCCAACCTCAGCAGTGATGGCGTTACGTCATGAGAGTCAGTGATTATTCAGCTCGACAATCCGACCACGTTCAAAGAGAAAAAAATCTTCTGCCTTTACCAACAGGAGGTCATGACAGAGTGAATACCTGACAGAAAATGAGCATAAATCCACATTTTTGTGCAGAGTTTGTGTTTTAAAAGCTGTGGTCTTAAACTTTTGATCAGCTGATGAACAGACAACTTCAATTAATTTGTTGTTTGCGATAAATTGCTTACTTTAAGTGTCACTCTGGTTTCCTTTTATTTGTATTTTGAAACTTAACTTGAAACCTTTTTATGATCCAACAGTGCAAAAGGTAAATTTGTGCAATTTTTCAACCGGTCTTGAGTTTTTGATCAGGTGTGTATCTGAGAATTGATTACAAATTACACCTGTCATAAAACTTATTCTTCACTGTAACACGAAATGTTTCTAGTTGTATATTTTTCTTCCTAGATTAATTCATTATATTTATGTTGAAATGCTGAGCATCATCATTACGCATTTGCTGCAAGAAAGTGCGTAATGTTCAAATTGGGCTCAGAAATTCAACTCTGAGCTTTTCTAAAGGAAAACTACGCGTGTTGAAATGCGGTGCTCAGCATTTTGACGTCCAGCTAATGCACCCTCTAGTTTTATCTGTTTTTATCTTTTATTACAAGGAATTTATAGCAGGTAGCAAAGGAAGCATCTTATTGTACCAAACTTGAATCAAACAGAAAATCAGAACCTTTTCCAAAACATAACAGAATTTCTGGAGTCAAACATAATTCATTTACCATGGGATTGGATTTTTTCTTAATATTCATCAATTTTGGATGAACAAAACAGGATCAATGTGCATAAGTCTGAAGTTTTGATTCTCCTCCAGGTAAAGAACTGATGCTGGAAATCACCTGTAGAAGTTGTGGTTTGTTGCTGCGTGAAGCAGAGCACGACCTGTGATCCAGTGATGTTTTTTTTATTTATGATTAAGGTGTATCCTGTATATCTCAACAGTTGCTGTGAGCCTTGGAGCAGCACTAACTCCAACAGCTTATGATTGCTCTTCTGCCCACATTACTCTCAATCCCCGCTTGCTTTCTGTGCGAGCTCATCTCTCCTCGCCAATCCTGCGCCGTCCACGGCTTAAAAACTAAGCTCCAACAAGACGAACCAAGCCGCGAGAAAAAAATATTTGTATCTCAACATGTTTCCTTCTTTTTATTCCAGCGGTTTAATGAGAATGTTCTGGCAGCACGGCTCTCATCCGTCTAATGGATGCACTGTTTTAGAGCTGTGTAACAAACACGAAGAAAACACGTTCAAGGTAAATCCAATTTTTGTGTGATTTGGTTGATAATTAAGTGAGATTTATCTTTTCCCACGTTGAGTAAAACAAAAACAGGAGCCTCACCCGGTGAAGATGATGGACACGTCTGTGAAGTGAAGATACTGGAGGAGCTTGGACTTCCATAAAAACTGTAATCCTCTTTACTGTCACTTCAGACTCAGCATGAACCAATCTCACTCCCCTGCCCTCTTCCCCTATGGACTAACAGAGCTGATGTCTTTGTCGATTTTCCGTATATCTGTCTGTCTTGGTGCCAGGAGGGAGTGGTTGTCATTGGTCTCACCTTTCCCACTTATTACACGCTCAGTAGTAGAAACCCGACCCCCTAAACGCCACTTTCCTCTGCCTCTCTTTCTAACTTCTCCCCTGGTGTTTGACTCCTCGTGTCTCCCGTTCAGGAGGCTTCTCTCTGATAATACTTCAATGTCAAATCCAAGTCAGGGGGCTGCTGGGAGCGTTAGCGTTACAGCAGGCGGATTAATACATCACCCAGGGAGTAAGTGCTCCTTGTTGAGGGACGTGTGTGTGTGTGTGTCGTGTGATGGTGTGTGTTCTTTCTGGTTTAAGAGGTCCTGAGTGTGAGAGAGTTTGTGCGACAAGTGTCTACATTTACCTCACGTCATTACACACAAAGACGCCTTTGGGAGAAAGAAGAGAAAACAGAGTTCGGGTACAAGGAGACAATGCAAGCTTTTGTCCTGTAGCCATGGCAACAGAGGAAAGACGGATAAAAGGCCGCCAAGAAAAAGCTGAGTTTAGATTATAACACGTCTGTTTAATCTCACACAGCTGTGATAACAGAGAGGCGAATCAGGGGAATTAAAAGCAAAGAACAGGTTAAAATATAAAAGTCGGATCTTTGGAGGAAGGTGCCACAGGTGAGCGAGCGAGTGTGACTGAGAATTAGGATCAAGACTGAAGAGAGAGAGAGAGAGAGAGAGATTTCGGAGCATGCCTGCAGTGACAGAAAGAGGAAAAACTGTGACAACACATTCTGCCGGGTGCTACAGGCCATGTCGATATGTTGCTGTGTGTGTGTGTGACAGATGGAGAGGCGGGGAGAGAGAGTGTTAAAAAACGGTGATATAGATGTGGATGTACATACGAGTGGGCATTTAGCTGCCTCAGAAATATATACATGATTTCCATGGGTGGCATGATGGGGAGAAGTATTCAAGGACACTTCATGCTGGCAATGCTGCATGTGTGTGTGTGTGTGTGTGTGTGTGTGTGTGTGTGAGAGAGAGAAAGACTGCAGATGTGTGAGTGTGTGTTTGAGCATCTTTATATACTCACAGGGTATTTCTCCAGAGGTTCTGTCAGTAATGCGTCTCCAAATATTGACCGGCAATACTCTGCCATCTTAGCCTGCTGTTTTGGTCTGTGAGGCATCACACACACACACACACACACACACACAAAAAGAAAACAGACAGTCATGACGTATTCAAACATCAATACACACTGATTATTCATGCTGCCTCTAAAAGACACTTGAAGCCATCAATAACAGCCAGTTCAAACTTCAGGGGTCTTAAGGTGTGTGATGTTTGCAGAGCTGAAGAGGGAAAAACGACACGGCTGATTGGAGCTTTCTGATCGATCAGGTTCACAGAGCAACTGGGGGCTTTGACTTGTAATGATCCTCTGACTTACGAGTCCACGTGGTTCTCGAAAGACAGGATAACAGGGAAGGGTGAGGTCTTGAAGGCACACTCTGCTATAGCCTCGATCACCTCCTGAAACACAAGAAAGGAAAACAATTGAATAAATCAGTTTGGAAACAGCTGGAACAGGGGCAACAAAAGTCTGGTAAAGTTGCTGATGCTGAAAAAACAGCTGTTTGGATCATTCCACAGGTGAACAGGTCCATTTAAGCAGGTGAGTGTCATGATTGGGTATAAAAGGAGCAAAGATGGAGCCAGGTTCACCACTTTGTCAACAACTGCGTGAGCAAATAGTCCAACAGTTGTTCTTGTTACAAAGAGTTGAAACAGGTTGACGTCCTTAACTACCTAAAGTAGTAGATGTCTGGTATTATAGTAGTTTTCTAAGTCTCTTAGACCTCTTTAGAGACGTGCATTCGTCGCTCCGGGTTTTGGTTGTAACTTACCGGCACTGGAAACTGGGGAGTCCGCCGCGACGTAATTTTTGGGTGTAGTAACACATTTGGATATTAGCACGTGGGCTCAGGAACACTTCAGAAAACCATTGTCAGTTAACACAGTAGTAGTGATGTAGATGTTCACTGTCAAGTTTGAGATGGTACGTTTCTGTTTCAGTGACATCAACAACACACACAAACGCCGCCGCCGGCTTCTCTGGGCCCGAGCTCATCTGAGATGGACTGAGGCAAAGTGGAAAAGTCTGCTGTGGTCTGACGAGTCCACATTTAAACTCTTTTTGGAAATCATGGACGTGGTGTCCACCGGGCCAAAGAGGAAAAGGACAATCTGGATTGTTCTCAGCGCAAAGTTCAAAAGCAGCATCTGTGATGGTATGGGGGTGTGTTAGTGCCCATGGCATCATGGGTAACTGTCCCAGTATCTATGAAGGCAGCATTAATGCTGAAAGGTACAAACAGGTTTTGGAGCAACATCTGCTGCCATCCAAGACACTTTGTCTTTTTCAGGGACGTCCCTGATTGTTTCAGCAAGACGATGAAACCAAGACACATTCTGCTCCTGTTACAACAGCGTGGCTCCGTAGTAGAAGAGTGCAGCTACTAGACTGGCCTGGACTGTTGATCAACTGAAGTTGTTCATCAACAAGAATGTGAAAGAATTCCAGCTCTAAAGCTTCAACAATTAGTGTCCTCAGTTCACAAACAATTATTGAGTGTTGTTAAAGGAAAGGTGATGAAACACGGTGGGAAACATGAACCTGTTTCAGATTTTTAGGAACGTGTGGAGCCATCATATCCAAAATGAGTGATGTCTTTGTGGTGTATTCAATTGAATATATGTTAAACTGGATTTGAAAATCAATGCATTCTGTTTTGTGTACGTTCCACAACTTCATTTGAATTGTGGTTGAATCATTTGAGTGACATATTTGACGCTGAAGCTTCTGTTATAACTCAGAGCAGAGTCATAAGAAACAAAAATCTCTGGAGCTTTTATCACAGCCTGAATCACATCCATCCAGGACGATAATATTCCCTACGTTTCCCTGATTGCCTGAGAGTCTCCCTCTGAGAATATTCACAAACCTGTTGAAATCAATAACTGTACAAGGAAGCGAGTGTGATAAGATGGAAAGATAGTCTTTTCAGTGTACAGCACATAAATTACTCTCTGATATTTGACGGGAGCACAGCACAGCGGCTGAATAATGTAAAAGTCAAAGCGCCACATCTTCCCGTGTGCTTGGTCATTTCTGGACCATAAATTTCTGATACTTTCACAGAATCTGGAGCCAAGCCACGAGACGATGTCGGCGCTCTGTTAAAGACAGTTAAAGAGCTGATATCAGATTTCTGAGCCACTAACTGTCTGTGTCAATTACACCATCATTACCAACAGTGTCAGATCAGGTAATGCCTTCCTTTCTATTCGCTCCATCTCCTCCAATAAAAATCTTTGTCTGTAATTCAACCCGCTTCATTTGCAGCACTTCAGCACCTTCTCCTTTACACTCCTCTCTTTCTGTATTTCACTCATACTGATGCCATTACGCCTGTTCTCCCTCTTTTGTTTCTCTCATTAGAGCAAAATTCCCTCCATCAATCAACTTTTCCATCTCTCTCTTTACTCTTTGTCCTGACACTTAGTCCATCCTTAGATCCTCACAAGCTCCACATCCTATATCGCATCGTCTCAGACTTCAATTAAGTCTCCATCAGTCTCAGTTTATTGCTCTTCAGTGCTTTTCAATTGCTTAAAATACACGTCGCGCTGGATGAATGCCCCTGTTTTTTTGCGTCTCCCTGCTGCTCCTGATATAAATGTGCTTCAGAGTGTGTTCACATTTGTTTTCTGTGGAAACAATTTGTTTAGTTTGTTTGCGTTTTTAGTCTCTGCACATTTCTTTTTCATTTTAAATACCATATCACACCTGATCGAAATCTAAAGACAAGTTGAAAAATTGCACTTACTTACATGTTGCACTGTTGGGTTTAATATAAGAAGAAATAGGAGTGAAACAAAAACTTCAAAAAATCTAAAACCACAGCCTTTAAAAGACAAAATCTGCACAAAAATGTGAATTCAGCCTCATTTTCTGTCAGGTATTTACTCTGTCTAGTCGCTGCACTCTTCTACTACAGAGCCACACTGTTGTAACAGGAGCAGAATGTGTCTTAGTTTCATTGTCTTGTTGAAATAATCAGGGACGTGCGTGTTCATTATTACTGAGTCTTTTTTCAAACTTTATTCCTATTTTGGAAGTTTTTCAGTTTTTTTAGCTGTGGTCTTAAACTTTTGAACAGCCTATTTCACTTTCTTTGTTGTTTTCAGTAAATTTCTTACTCATTTTTTTCTTCTTTTTGCATTTTAAAACTCTACTAAATACCTTTAACAAATCCAACTGTGTAAAATGTAAATGAGTGCAATTTCTCAACTGGTCTTGAGATTTTGATCTCATGTGTAACCAAATTATCTGAGGTAAAGGATTACAAAAACAAAAAGCAGAAACTGATTTCTAAGTTTCTAAAGAGATTGAAACAATATCTTTGCCAACAAACTTCTGGAGCAGGTCCACAAATGTCTAAATACCAAACTAAACTCAATATTTTCCAAACAAATTATTCTCATGATAAGTGGGAGACATTTTAGAGAATTTAGTTTAAGTAAAGACTGGAAAGTTAATATGCTGATGCTTCTGTCAGACGAAACAAACTGAAGAAACATCGTTGCTCTGCAGACAAACCTGTCAGTGGAGGTCTGAGCCCTGGAAATGCACTTTAATAAAGTAAATCAAATTCAATGGAAATGAGAATGAACCCAGAAATAGAAGGCTATTTAATCTAGAAAGTATTAAAGCACAGACTACCTACAACACAGAACGTTGTGGCTTTTATCCAAACCAAATTGAATCAGCTCACCACACAAAGGTTCATGATGACAACATGTTTACATCATTTCCCAGAAACCTCCTGCTCCTGCGTCTCCAGAAAAAACAACACTCAAGTTTGGAGAATGTTTCAGCCTTTTGTTTTACTCTGAGCCCCTCTGCGCCCGGTGTAATACCTTGAAAGATATTTCAGTTGTCATGGTGAAGCCGTGAGTGATGACAGGTTCTTCTTCTGTGGTGCGGCCCTTCCAGCAGTCCAGTTCGATGCAGCGGCAGCCCGACAGCAGCACCTGTTTGTACATCTCCACCGACGAGTTCCCCGCCAGCTGTCCGGCTGCAAGCGGCACGAGCAACAAACACAGCGTGAGCAACACTTCAGGTTACCGTTATAATGATGCCACAAGTGACTAAAGGACTATAAAACCACATCCTCTCACTTTTTAGAAGCTCATTTGCAGCTTTAGTTGATAGCGTGCAGTTCAAACAATTCGAACGCCATTATCTGAGGCAGGCACGTCTCATCGCCCTGTCGCCATTAGCAGAGCAATTATCTCATCACATTAGCAGCACGCTTCGGAGCAACAGGGTGAGAAACTGTGTCAAAGTGAGAAGAGGATCTGTGTTTTCAATCAAGGTGGAGTCACTTCTGTTCTTCATTACTTTTCTAACTGCTTCTCTTAGAAATACCCTGACAAATGGTGGCCACATAAAATATTGACACTTCAGAAACTTTCACTAAGGGGTGTACTAACTTTTGTTGCTATTAATGGCTATATTTTGAGTTATTTTGAGGGAAAAATAAATTTACACTGTTATATAAGCTGCACACAGACGACTGTTCATTGTGTAAAAGTGTGATTTTGTCAGTGTTGTCCCATGAAAAGATAAATATCTGCAGAAATGTGAGGGGTGTACTCACTTTTGTGATACACTGTATAAGCAATACTTCTTAAGTTTTGTTTAACATGGTTGTTACAGCCATACTCGATAGTAGATTAATGTAAACTTATAATTTTCATATCGGTCTAATTTATAATTGACGTGTTCATTAGAAATAAGGTTTTTGCTTTAGAATTTTGGAATACATCTATTTTTTTGGTTTTACTTATCCTGTGTCTTTAATTACTCAGTTTTGCTGTGATGGTTATTGCTAACTTGAAGCACAGTTTTTGGCTTTAAATTACCATGTGGTTTAAGGTGAATAAACACTAAAATTAGAAGCTTTCTTTTCTTTAGTTCACATTTGATAACATACAAAAAAAACAAACAAACAAAAAAAAAACATCACCAGCACTTTGTTTTTATCCTGTCTTTTATATTTCTCTGTTTGTATGTCTAAATGTTTGTCCACGCAAGGGATTGCGAGAAATGGAATTTCGATTCCTTCGTACGTCAAGCACATGTGAAGAAATTGACAAATAAAATTGACTTTGACTTTGACAAGCTTGATTTTATAACCTACAATCTTTTGGAGAGATTTTTGTATTGACTTTTTGTGTCATTACAAATCTGCCTCTTATTATTTTTTTGGATTGTACAGATTGACGCTTGTATCGTGTGGTGATTTTTTAAGAATAGTTTACCAAGTCTTATTTGTGTTTGTACAGTATGACATGTATCCCGCACTATATCGTTTAGCGTGTACATTTTTTCTGCTGTTTCAAAAAACTGTTACAAGTCTTCTTTGTACTAAGTGAGTCTGATTTGATGCTTTTATTGCACTGCATAAACTGAAATCTAAGCAAGTCATTATGTCTTATTTTTAGTCAAATTTGTCTTACTATTCTCGATTTGAGCCACATTTACAAGACAAGGTCATAAAAATGTCTCATTTCAAGTTTTTTAAAGACAAAAATGAGGCATCAATTGCTTGTAAAAAGTAAAAAAAAATCTGCCAATGGGATAAGATAAAAGATTCTTGTTTTAAGACATCTTTCTAATTTCAAGAAACTTCCCGGGAAAATTCGTCTTATCCCATTGGCAGATTTTTTTGACTTGTTACAAGCAATTTACACCTCATTTTTGTCTTAAAAAACTTGAAATAAGACATTTTATGACCTGGTCTGGTGAATGTGGCTCAAATTAAGACAATTTTTACTCCAAATAAGACATAATGACTTGCATAGATTTCCGTTTTTGCAGTGTGTGAGATAACTTCCATAAATATCGTGCCATGCCTTGTTTGTACTGTACAGTGTGCTTGAGCAGCTGACTATCTTTCTCCTCTACTTTCAGTTTCAGTTTTTGTCTCAGGATGAGAAGCTGATATCTATAAGTGGCTTGTGTGCAAAGAGAGGGAGAAGCTGTGAGATGCTGGAGGTTCTGGTGATGCTGTTAGACACCAGAATCATAAATGTAATTGAATATGAGTTTGTTAATGTTCAAATTTTCAATTTATTTTGTAAAATCTGCTTGTTCTGTTTGACTGAAGTGTCTTTTCTTCACTAAACCTCTAAAATCCAATTCTCTGATTGTGCTTTTCTTCTGTGAAAACTGCTTTTCTCTCGTTAAACATATAGCATATTGGAAAAAATGTAATAAATAAGCAAAATAGTCCAGGCAGGCATTTCCAGGCCCAGGTGTTAATCTAAAACATCCATGTTTACACTGACAGGGAAGCATTCACTTCTCCCTGTTACCCCTGATGTAATCCAATGTGTCACTTTGGAAACATATTCAGCAAAACAGTGTTTGTCTGGGGCAAATAAAGAACCAATTGTTTGTTTTTATATTTCTTCATTTCGCAGGCTACGAGGCCGGCCTGTAACAATTTTTTTTCTCATTGCCGGAAAAATATGATCCACTTGAAAGATTCAATGCTCTCTAGTTCCCCCAAGAATAGATCTGAATAGATGAATTTTAATATCCATTGAAGAGAAAATGGCCTCAGTATCGGGGCTGCCATGCTTGTGCTCTGCCGGGAGCCAGTTACTGTGACGACCAGTCTAAAGAAATATTTAACTCATGAATATCAATGAATTGAGTCTCATGTCATGACTTGATTGGATAACCTCTCCTGAGATAAAGCAGGAATATGCAACGCCGCTTTTGATTGACTGACCTGCGAGGTATAAAGTGGTGCGTATTCACTTGTGAAAGCGTAATTGTATTTCAGAGCGAATGAGCGATGTGTTCATGCGCAGAGGGAGAGAGAATGAGGATCAGTCAGGAGTTAAAGGAGCAGAATGGTTGTGTGTGTGTGAGTGATGTGTTTACCTGTGAGGTACGTGTTGTGTGAGGAGTTGATGAAATAGTGGGAGAGGGGGAAGGTCATGTCTTCGCTCTGGTCCAGCTTCTCAGGTGGGATGATGCTGTTCTCCTCTCCGTTCAGATACTTGGCGAAGCCTTCCACAGAGATCTGACCTGTGTGAACACAATACGTTACATAAGAGAGTCTGTCAAACTCTGAGAATAAAACAGTTCGGAAGACAAATCCTATGAAGAAAGGGGCGCCAGTTGAAGTGATGACACGTGCCCCATGCTCCCTGACAGCTGACTCGAGTGGTGACTCTTTGCAGCGTCTGTCTCTACTCTCCATCATCTACATTTCCTGTCTCCATGAGCTGTCCTACCTAATAAAGACAAGAGTGTCTGGAAAAATAACATGATAAATCCACTGACCAAGAATTGCAATGCAAAAAAGGGAGTCTGGATAGAAGATAAAAATACTAAATTTGATGGAAAAATATCTTAAAACTAGTGATATCATCTGTCCATGCAGCAAGATAATTTCACTGGACTAGAAATCTTGAAATAAGACTGATAAATCTATTGATGTTGGCTGCTGTAATGTCTCTGGTGTGCGTCCTTTTAATACGAGCTTTCTGTTCTAACTTCCAACTGAGTAGAATGAGTCAGGATTCAGATTTTCTTCAGGCTAAAAAGGACAAAATGTTCAACGTGAATACAGTGAGCTGGAGCAGAAATGGTGATATTAATGATTTTGTCCTTTTCCCTTCCCCATTTGTTCCAAACGAAAAGACAAAATCAGAGAGAAGAACTCTCCTGGGAACAGAAAACACTGTGCATGGCATTCAGAGAAAAGTATTTTGGTAAACCTTGAAAAAAAAGTTTGCAGCTTGGTTCAGCTTTAAAGTGAGAGAGTATATGTTTGAGTATATGTGAACACATTGTAATAACATTCGTGGCTCAATTTGGCCAAAACACAAGTTTGATAAAAGATTTCATAGTTAACCTTTAAAGTCTGACTTGCTGCTTATTTCATGTCACTGAAGCTGTTCTTTGGGTATTTGCTCTTCTTTTGAACTATTCAGGATTCACAGGTTTAGTAATTAAATAATCCAGAAACCACGTGACCCTGTTTTCTGACACAAGTTTGAGTTGAAGCTTTTCAGGCCCTCAGCCTCCGTTGAGCGTTTCTTTGCTCTGTAATAAGTCAAACAAGGATCTAAAAAAAAGCTGAGCTGCCTTTGATGCTGCTTTTTCCTTGTTTTGGTTGCCTGTCAAGGTCAGTCATGTTAAGCTTTCCCATTTTTACTCATAACTGAGCCCATGTCTGCACTGAGCGTGCTCAGACAGTAAATAACAGGAAATAAATAAGTCATGAGTAACAGGAAAAAAAAAAAGGCTCACATCTCCAATCCTTCACAAATCACCATCCACATTAGCATAAAGACCCCACACCTGAATATGTTTAACCCCTTACATCCCAACTATTTCTGGCCTATATACCAAACTGTATTTCAAAGCTTATAACTGAAGAACCACGAGGTCGAAATTCATCAGTGACACCTCACTTACAAGATTAAATCTCTAGTTTACCTCGAGTAAATGTCATGTTTTAATATCTGGCTAAAGTCCATATCAGGTTAAATGCATCCGAAACACTTTTTTTCCCTCCTCATTTCTTATAACCATTTTTGAAAATCAATAACTTCAAGATGCTTCATGCCAGATATAAGACATCCACCACATCACTTCTTCACTTTGTCATCTACATCTGGGTGAAATTTGAGCTTTCTAGGTAAATCTTGAAGGAGTCAGAGAGTTTTTAGTCTCAGGTGATCAAACACCAGGCAGAGTTGTACTCACTGTCCCTCTCATCCAAAGACTCTGTGCAAACAAAACCAGCTTAGTCAGTGCTCAGTGTCCTCTTAGTCAACTTTGCTCCCTTTTTATGAAAAGGTTTGCAAAAAATCATGACATTGTAGTTCCAATCTTCTGTTATACACATGAATGTGAATAAAGGTGCATGGCAATGAATATGCTCGTAAATGGTCTAAATGGCTACAGGTGGCTTTGTGTAAGAAGATTGGTGACTGTACAAGTGAGTGACGGATCCGTTAGCCAACAAAATAGCCTTGCACAAGAAATACTGTGTGCTACTGGCCAGTCAAGCAGGGAGTGCTTGTTGGCTATCACAAGCTTTCCTGGGATGAAAACTCAACAGAAAATGATGGGGTCACTTTTGTCTTGCAGCTTGAACACGAAGGAAAACAAACACTTACAGCTTTGTCAGATTGACATTGAGGAGGAAATGCTCTAAGACTCACTTCGACGACAATAACTACTCTTGCCTGTGCTGTCTGTCTGTTTGTTGCCTGAAATGTCCTCTTTAAAGTGGTGAACCTTATTAAACTACTTTGTTGTGAAAACTATACAAACTTGAGACCTAAGGAGACCACCTTTCCTCTCACTTATTTCAGGGTATGGGCGTCAGGATGTGACGTAATGACCCCAAACAGGTAGAACATCCCAGTTGTTGTGATCACTATCAGAGTGATTCTTTCACTAATTACGTTTTTTTGGTGAGGAAACAAACTTGGCGACTGAAATGTGAAGAATCTAAGCTTTGTAACGTGGTTTAGCATTTGGTTGTTTCATGGAGGTGTATTTGATGATGCCATATGAATGGAGAACAGAGCACCAATGATTCAGTGGAGCATAAGATGTTAATTTTATACAACATACACCGAGAGCCAAGAGCTAAACCATAGGCTCCTGCACACACACACACACACAGTGTGTGTGTCTAAACTACAATACGATTTATACGATTTACTACGTTCGAACTGCCCACGTCGTCCAGGGAGGCCGGTGAAATACGATTAATTACGCCTCGGCGGGAGACGTCTCAACGACCTGATTAATTGCTGCCGACGACAGCCACTGTACTCTCGAGTCGCAGAGGGAGGGGCACCTGCGGTCCTGGGGAGGGACTAAGACTGTGGCATAACCTCTGTACCGCTCAAAGACACAGACGCAGCGTTTCACCTGTTCCCTGAGACATTAGCGTGTCAAACACTGAGTAATGGTGTTAACATGGCTGGGGAAACAGGTGTGCTTGAGCGAGCTCCTACAGGTATAACTCTAAAGGTGAGTCTTGAAAGGTGCAGTTTGTTCTGACGAGAAGCGTGAGAGGACACAGAGATTAACTGAGGAAAACTTTGGCTCTTGTCCTCATCAGGGATTCTGTTGAGCAGAGAGCGAAAGCTACAGAGTAAATAAATTCTGAATTTAATGACAACCCGTAAGTGGGTGTGTAGACAATCTGGCAAAGAGCTTCCTCTCTACAATCACAGACGATGAATCTGTGATAATACGCCGCTCTCCGCCCTGGATGAAGGAGACTTTAAGTGTCTTGTTTCATTTTACATGATATTCATCCGTATTCAAACAGC
The DNA here is from genome assembly GCA_008086565.1 of Thalassoma bifasciatum. Taxonomy (NCBI): domain Eukaryota; kingdom Metazoa; phylum Chordata; class Actinopteri; order Labriformes; family Labridae; genus Thalassoma; species Thalassoma bifasciatum. The sequence goes on along the minus strand of RPOG01000984.1, from coordinate 47,126 downwards.
GTTGGAGCGTTTGAGCTTCTGACTAATGTAGTGGAAGACAGTGATAGAGTGCTGAAGGATGAGATGAAGGAATAGTTTCATATTCAAAAATCAAAGTGGTTTTCACAGCAGAGCAAGAGAGTAAAGGCAGAGGGGATGTCTGGTAACAAGAAAGTGTTTTAAAATTCCTCTCAAGCATTTTTTAAACAGGCCGGAGTTAAAAGGCGTGTTGAAAGAGGTTGTTTAAGGTGGAATAAACTGCATTTTGAATTCATCCTCCCTTTGAAGCACATTGTATATTATTTAAGGTGTTTAAATCAACTACAATATGTAACATAAGACAAGCATATATTTTTTGCTCATTCTTTCAATTGACATAGTGCTGTGTTTTACAGTCTGTGACAGTGATTCCCAACCTGTGGGTCGCGCCCCCTTGGTGGGCCGTGACGATATTGCAAGTGGGCCACCAAATCAATTCCAAAATAGTATGATCTTAGTGGAGTGTAATTATATAAAAATAAACAGAATGTTTCAAATATCAAAACTCAGTTAAAAACTTGATCAGGATATTAAAAATGTTCAGCTATTCATATATAAAAAATGACAAGGTATGTTAGTGCACAATAGGTAACAATGACCCAATATGTAATAAAACCCAAAATGTAATAACTTGTCAAAAATGTAACCAAAGTGCCGAGCCCAAAGCTTAACAAAAAGAATGTATTGAAAACCAAAATGCAATATCTGACTCAAACTGTATCAAGTTGTTACTTTCTTGGCAAAATGTTGTTTTGTTTCGGAATCTGTTACAATGTCGACCAGTTATTACATTTTGGATTTTATCAAAATTGGGTCATTGTTAAAAAATGGGTTCATTTTATATCCTCTGTACTTATTGGGTTGGAGGCAGGCCGCAAAAATTTCTGAGACATAAAAGTGGGCCCTGAGTTGGAAAAGGTTGGGAACCACTGGTCTATGATGTGTTTACGAAGCCTCGACTGTTAGCCATGCTATTAGCTACAATCAGAGGTGGTAGTGAGCATGCACAGTCGCTGGCACTGAGCCAAAGAAGAGGAGCCGAGTTTGGATGTTGTTTGTAAACAGAGAAACAAAACTGAGATAACAAAGGTTGGCAAACTTTATAATGAACGATTCAATGTAAATACTGTAGCACCAAACCAACAGAGACTCTCTTGGTTAAGATGGTAAGAAGATGCTGTTATATTTTTCTCATATTTTGAGACAAAAACCTGAACTTCAGTGGTGATCGCAACAAGATGCTTTTTTATCATGTTTGGCTTCAAACTGGAGCTTTTTAGCGACCTTTTCAATAATAAAATGATTTCCATATCCCTCCAACGTGTAGTAAAGACTCTTCTTGCGACTTCGAGAAAATATGTGATCTTTCTGTCTCTAAATCTTAGCCAGAGATCAGTTGCGACTCTTGGCATCCATCCTCTTGCTGAGAACTAAAATAATCGAGCTGTAAATGTTGCTGCTTTTGCTGTGATGCTTTTCAGAGATACAATATTAAACAATGACAAAAAAGATCTGTTTTAAATTTCTACATTAACAGTAGAGCAGATATGACACTAGGAAACAGAAAAGCAAAATGCTACCCGGTCACGTTTGTGCACTTATTCTTTGCCCGTCACTTCCTCTGCTGGGACACTTCAGTCAAAAAAAAAAAAGTCTGGACACGACTCTGGCACCTGATCCACTACGTTCAAATACTTAAAGCCACTTGGTGCTTTATCAGAAAAAACAGCGCTCATTTTTCGTATGCACACAACCTCCCATGTGCATCTTCCTGTCAACGTTTGAGTGTCCTTGAAAGAGGAATAAGTGTGTTTATGTGCGTGACTGTGTGTGAAGAAAGCATGTGGAGCCCTGGACCCCTCTGCAGAGCAGATGGCAGCACTTCCTCCGGGTAGATAAATACTTCACATGGGGGAATCTGTCACCGGGACAGAGAAGGGCACTCGGCCAGAGAGCCTGGGACCGGATGAAACCACAACATCACAGCGCGAGCACATCGGTGTGATCAGAGTCAAACGTCGGGCGGTCAATCAGGACAACTAAAAGTGGTTTAAAGAGACTTTTGGTCTAATTTAGTCACCCCTTATTAGTTTGGTTTGAAGGTACTTTGCTACATGAGAGAGATAAAGGTGTCCTGGCTCTGTTTGAGTTGTCTGAGGGCAGTTTAGATTCAGTGTAATCAGTAATGAAAGGCTCAGATGTGACTGGCATAATAATGACACACGAAAAAGGTTTTTGCATAAACCCTCTCTTCTGGCACCAAAGATTAGCATTTTTAATTGTTAAACAAAGTCTCGGTTTAATGAGAGCCTCGAGACAATTTGTTTACCCTGCTAAGTTTTAGAAATTAGTTCAATGATGTGTTGAACTTTAAATCAGCAGCAAAATGGTAAAACTTCTAAGAAACAGCCAAGAAAAGTGAGTAGCCTCATGATCTATGTCACAGCACATGTTCACTACTTCTGATTCTGTTTAAAAAAAAACAAACTCTCATACTGAATCATTTTGATCTCTGCCAGCAAAAACTGTTTCTCAGCTCAGGTGTATCACTAAACGGAAATTTTCAAACCAGTAGTGTGCACAGAGGGGCCCAATTATTGAAAAACGTGCACCAAATGGCCCTCATTGAATATAAAATGTTGATGCCTTTTTTGGAGCCACACTTGTGCTTAAGGGCCTTCTTGGGAGCCAAAACAAATGCTGGAGTGCTCTCCTAGTTGGCAAATAACACTGATCTGCCCCTGTGGTTGGTTAAAACATGATAAACTGTCCTTCTGGGAGCCAAAACACATGCTAAAGTGCCCTCTTAAGGATCAAAATAGGCTTAAATGCTCCCTCTGAGGCAGAACACACAATAAAGTGCCCTCCTGGTTGGCAAGCCACACTAGCCTGCCTCTTTCCCTGGCCAAATCATACATTGAAGTCCCCTTTTTGGAGTCAAAACATGAGCTGAAGTGTCCTCTTGGGATCCAAAATACTCTAAAGAGCCCCCTAAGAAGCAAAATTAGGAAGGAAAAATGCGCTTAAGTGGCCTTGAAGGAGTCAAAACACATGATAAAGTCCCCTTGTTCTTAGTTAGCCTTACTAATCTTTCCCTTAGACTGGTAAAAACAAGATTAACTGATCTCCTGGGAGCCAAAACATGCTTAAATGCCCCCTCCATTGGCAAACTTGTGTTCAAGAGCCCTCTTGAGAGCCAAAATACACTGAAGTGCCTCCTTGAAAGTCAGAACACACAGTAAAGTGCCCTCTAGGGGGCAAAACACACACTGCAGTGCCCTCTTGGGAGCCAAAACACATGCTATAATGCCCTTGTGCTTAGTGACCATGATAATCTCCCCATTAGGCTGGTAAAGCATGATCAACTGATCTCCTGGGAGCCAAAACATGCTTAAAAGCCCCATCCAATGCCAAACTTGTGCTCAAGGGCCCTCTTGGGAGTCAAGACAGATGATAAAGTGCCCTCAAGGGCGCAAAAACACATGCTTAAATGCCCTCTTGGGAGCCAAAACACATAATAAAGTGCCCTTGTGCTTCGGGAACCTTGCTAATCTTCCCCATAGGCTGGTCAAAACATGATTAACTGCTCTCCTGGGAGCCAAAACATGCTTAAAAGCCCCATCCATTGCCAAACTTGTGCTTAAGAGCCCTCTTGGGAGTCAAAATATGCTGAGGTGTCCTCTCAGATGCTAAACGTGTGGCAAAGTGCTTTGTGGGAGCCAAAACATAGTGCCCTTCTGCTTAGAAAACGCTATTTATCTGCCCCTTTAGCATTTTAAAACATGATTAACTGCTATCCTGGAAGCCAAAATACATAAAAGTGCCCGCTCCGAGCCAAAACATGTGCCAAAGCGCCCTCTTTGGGATCAAAATGTGTACTGTATGTGCTTTATTTTTCACCCCTGCCCTTCAGAATGTCTGTGCATGCCACTGCTTAAAACCTTCATGTGTGATTACAAAGCTTTGAAAATGCGTGTCCTTCACTTGTCTGAGTCTCAGATTCATGTACAAGTGTTGTGGTGCTCTCAAGGTCATATAGGAGGAGTCCAATGGATACAGAGTAAATACAAGGTAAGAACTAGTTTAACACACACTGATCGTATTTTCAGTCTTATGTTATCTCTTTGCTTCTACGTAACAGTGAAGAAAAAAACCCTGTGATTTGCCTCTGAGTAAACATCATATGGTGTAAGTAAGTCACCCATTTTGGCACTCTTGCATAACAGGCTTTCCAGCAGGGATAAAATTTGAATTGGCTCTTCCCCGACCTCGATGCCTGATATCCGAGGTGGGATGTTCTCCAGTTTTTGACAACATGAAAGCACAACATGTCCAGGAGCGTTGGCTCCCCCTGCTCTCATCCATCTTGGCCGTCCATAAATTATTCTGCACCACTCCTCAAGCTCCAATATTTCACTACAAGCATTCATTTATGAGCTGCATCATTTTATGATGTGATAAATAGTGGTTCCTTCACTCCAGTTGTTTGGGTTTTAATTGTGTAGAGTTATACAGAGGCCACTCATGTGAATGTGTTGATAAAGTTACACATCAGGACACATAGTTAGTATTAAATTTGACAAAATGGAAGAAAAAAAGAAAGTTCCACCAGAGGCAGTGAGTATAAATATACTGCTGCTTACTCGATGTGAAAACAGTCATGCACATTAACCCCCGCGAAACTGCAAATTACTGTTTTAACACCAACTCATATAAACAAAATAAAACATACTGTTACCCACCAAGAGACCACTGATGAAAAATAAACTCTGATTGATGACAGTAAAGCAACAAACATACCAGTCTGATGTCACCTCTCACAGGCCCAGTGGTTCTTTCTCTGACCTTTCTTTGTTTTTGTTTGTTTGACGATGGGGAAATCACCTATCAATTCGTAATCAGTCTTGGGTCTTTCTTTCCATTTAATTCTGTGCTGCTGCCAGCTGTCCATCTTTATACTGTGATGTGTTCGCGAAGCTACGACTGTTAACCATGCTTTTAGCTACAATCTGAGATAGTGAGCATGTGCTGCCGCTGGCACTGAGCCACGGAGGAGGCGGAGCCCAGTTTGGATGTTGTTTGTAAACAGAGAAACGAAACTCAACAAAGATTCCTGCATACTCTGCCTTTAAAAATGTTATATGCTGGTCTTAGATACAATACTGAAAGGTCTTAGGTTTGTTGGGGCGTGAGTAGTTGATGTTATATATTTGTGTCTTTTTCTCATGGGACTATTCTAGACATATAGAGAGTTTAAGATGGACAGTGAATTTAAATGCGATCGCTGGCCTCCCTCCACTGGCTACCTGTGCACTTTAGGGTCCATTTTAAGATTCTTTTATTTGTTTTTAAATCTTTTAATGGTCTGGCCCCACCTTACCTCTCTGAGCTCCTCCACCCCTACACTCCTGCTCGGTGCCTCAGGTCAGCTGACCTCCTGCTCCTTGAGGTACCGAGGTCCAAACGGAAGCTCAGAGGGGACAGAGCTTTCTCTGCCCATCTACATCAGACTATCCACCTCACTGTCTGTTTTTAAAACTCGTCTTAAAACCCACTTTTATTCCTTGGCTTTTAAAGATATTTTTTTGGGCTTTTCTGCCTTGAATTGGATAGGTGAGGAGGACAGTGGATAGAGTTGGAAAGGAGTAGAGAGTGGGGAATGACATGCAGGAAACAGGGAATCAAACCCGGGCCACCCGCTCGAGGGCGAACCTCATGGTGCGCGGCCATATCCACTAGGCCATCTGCGCCCCATTCCTTGGCTTTTAACCCACTATGAGACTCGACTCGGTTTTACTTATTGTTTTTATTGTTCTTAAATTTGTTTTTAGGAACAATGAAACAATAACATGAGTGTTATATCTGATTTTTATCTTTGTTTCAATGTTTCTGTCCATACGTGTACAGCACTTTGTTTTCAGCTACGGTTGTTTTTAAAGTGCTCTATAAATAAAGTTGAGTTGAGTTTAAAATGCAACAATGTTTGCTAAAGTGCTGTACACAATCGCAAACTATGCATAATAAACAGCAACAATAACTGTCAACAATGAGGGGTAACCAAACAATAAAAACAATATAAACAATAAAAGCAATAAAAACCCACAACGTCCATTTGGATTGTTTAAGAACAGGATCCCCCAACCATTGCCTCACCTTCATTCAAGGTGGCATTAAAAAGGTCATAAAAAGTCTTATATTTAACTTAATGAAAGAAACAATTCGGTGAAAAATCTTTTAAACAAATCACTTCGCTGAACCGATTCTACTGATTCAGTACACTGAAAAAAAAACTGCTTTTCTCATCACTATTAAGAGCTCTTCACAGAGCCTGTATGATTTAGTCCAATAAAAAATGTATAAGTGTTTGATTAAGAGGCTGGAAAAGAGTCAAGAAATATAGGTTCCCAACTCTCTTAGTGTTTTATGATTTAAATCCTTACATATACTTACAGCACAGAGTTACCACATCTCTCTCTCCCTCTCTCTACATATCTATCTTTTCTCTCTTTCACATTCTCTTTCTTCACTTGAAGATTCGAGTCGTGCTCTCTTACTTTTGAAAATAAAAATGACAGAGAATATTCTGTGTTAAGATCTGCAGTGTTTTCAGTGGATGAGAAATGTTGTGTGTGTGTGTGTGTGTTTCTGGGCTTCTAACATTCCTCTCCTTGGCATCCCACCATGTCCCCTCATTTTCTGCACATCGCTATGGCAACGCTCCTGCCAAATATATTGGCAGGTGGGGATCGGGGTGGGGGAACTTTAAAGATGGTGGGGAGAAATATGGACAAGTTTTTTTTTTCAGAGCCTCAAAAAGCTTTTCTTCCATGAGTTTCTTTGTTTGATGTGTAAAAAGTAGGTGATTGGTTTGTTAATGTGTTTATACAAGCGTAATAGTGTTCCTGTTTTTATGCTGGGAGATATTTGAGCCACTGACCTTTCTGTGCCAGCGACTCATTGGGCTCGTATTTGTCCACCAGCAGCTGGACCTGCTCTGGTTTGAGCGGAGGGTAAAGTATCTCATTCAGACGAGGGTCTCGCTGTTTATTGTTGATAAACTCCGTCATCTGCTCCACACTGAGGTACGGACGACTCTTGGCCCCCCTGAGAAAAAGAGAGGAGAGCAGAGGAGAGGAGGAAACATGGGAGGGTGACTCAGTGAGACACGAGCACAGGAACAGAATTCAAAAACAGAGATATGAGGAAAATTAAACAAGCAGACGACGGCGGAGGGGAGGAGAGTAATTAAAAAGATGTGAAGTGGGAGAGCAACAGAATCGCAGAGGAGCCGAGGATTTAATGTTGTGTTGAGTAAATTATGAGATTTGATTAAAACGCCTTTCATATCTGAGCCTGTTCCACTAAGTTATCATCTCCGTATCCTCCTGGATCTCATGCCATCTCACTTAGCTGTGATTAAAATCTATGAGTCAGAGCGGCCCCGGTCGAGCTGGCCCGCCGCCGAGGATGATGGTCTGAGTTCCTCTGGGGCCAAAGGGGCAGCTCTGCAGCTCAGCGCCAGGCACGAGGAGTCACAACCGGAGCCGTTACAACACACATACACACACACACACACACACATCCTGACAATTTAAACAGCTTATGATGGATGTCACGAGTAAAAGCAGGTTTTTAAAAATCTATAATTCCACATCCTGCTGCTGGGCTGAAATGAAAAGCTATCAAAAAAACAATATAATCACTAATATCTTGCACATTCTTTTGTAACAAAAGGTCATGAAAAGGTAGCTGTATGTGACGTAAACTCGGCTCTTACACGTCAGAGAAGATGTGGTCGAGCTCGGAGCGTGGGCAGATGTTGCTCAGGAACAAGTTGTAAACCTCTGGAGTGAAATCTTCCTGCGGGATGGAGTCGCTCTGCAGCAGAAAACAGAATCACACTTAAAGACATATTCATACAAATATAAACTCTACTTTACATGTGTTCACTTCTGTTTTCATGTCATTATTATGGTTGAGACACAAGAGACGAATAGAAGAGAAAATACTTTGTAACTTACATTTTAGTAACACATTTAACACACTTTTTCAAATGTACTGTTATGTTTTTCTATGCTTGTTGGCTTTCTAACAGTCTTTATTTATCATTATTATTTTGGTAACCTTTCATTTTACAGGTCAGCAAATTTAATCATAGTTAGGTTATGATAGGAAAAACTTTATTTTTTACGTCTTTGAAATTATTCACAAATTTTTTTGACAATCTGATAAAAAATATCTTCAAACTTCTAACCAACTTCTTCAAAATGATGACTGATTTTAATTCCAAGCAGGTCACAATTGGTAAGTAACTGGGTTTTTTTCCAATTTATTTGAAATATCCTTCAAATTTACAAGTAAGTTGGTGAGAATTTGCAAGCTATTTATTTTAGATTAAATCACAATTCACAACAAAATGTTTGGAGAATTTTCCGCATCCAATTTCTTGAAAACATTTTGTGTAATATGAGGTTAGGTCTATAGTTTCCTGTAATAATAATAACCTTGGAAATCTTAGCTACATAAATGTATTCAGTTTACCAGTATGCAGTTGATAGTTTGCTAATTTTTTTTATAATAGTTTACAGAGTTTCTCAGTACCAAGTTTGTTGATGCACATGATTGAGATCATATACAAAGTATAAATAAATGAAAAACCTTTATAAGTAGGGGAATAATGTTTTATAATGTAATTTGCGCATTATTTTCAAGAAGTTTTGTGCTAATTTCAACAAAATAAACAAAAGTTTGTCGAATTATTACCGTACTGTGATTAAATTGTAGACCTTTAAAGTAGTGTTGCCATTATTTTTTTGTTTTTGTATTTGGTATGGTTGATTTTAACCTGCTCTTTTATAATCTACCATGTAAAGTGTATTGGGGATCTTATTACTATCAAGAAGAGAAACTGAAAGTTAACTATCCACCTCATCAAGCATGTATCAGTGAATACTAATATCGATAATGCTCTTAAACACACTCCCATCCAATTTATTTGACTTAAATTTACCTCCAACTGAGGTAAGAAACACTGTCTGTCTGATCAAAACTGTTTGTTACCGGTCGACTTAAGCGGTTTACATATTTGAAGGTGTCACCTTGCATATCGCTGTAATTGTAATCCAAGGAACTCATGCAGAGAAAAACGCTCCATGATGTCTGGAGTGCAACTTTAATCAGCGTTAAAATGCTTAATTTTTTCTGGTAATTCATTAATCAAAATTAACGCACTAAAATCCCAGCCCTTGTTATCATCCATCTTTTTGGAGAGCTACATACGAGACTCTGCTGCAGCTTTTTCTCTCTCTCTCAAATGTAGGCAGACTGTCAGTGACTCATACCCAAATTGTGAATCCAAGAAAATCTGTGAATGAGACAAGTTGGCATTTACGTGTCCAGGTCATTTCAGAACAAATCTGTTCCAATAAGAAAGTCTGTAGCAAAGCCCTCTGACTTCGAATATTTCTGCAGATTCAAAGTGAAACTGAGAGACTGAGGAACATTCAATTTGTGGCCCCCTGTGAAGATAAAGACTCCTCTCTCTCTGCTGATCCTTTTAGTAAATGTCTTGGTTGTGTTTTCCGACAAAATTCTCCTGCTTCTTTCAAACTATCAGACACACAACTCACCAGGACTCTTTTTTTTTCTGTGAAAATCGTTGACAAAGGATCTTCAGGTCTGCATTCTGTAAATTGCTTCATCTAACATCCAGCAGACCAGGTGGCAGCAGTGACAGGTGTTAAAAAATAACCGTACCGAGAAGAAATCAATGTAGCTGAAAGTCTGGTTTTGTTTTGTCTGGTGGAGACGCCGGCGTTACCTGCCGTCTGGTTTTGGAAACATTTTTCTTTCATGCCTTTTGGCCGCTTATAGCCTGGTCCAACCCAATGTGGCGCCCTTGGTGAGCTCTTAAATTCTGCACCATTTGGCAAAATTGCTGTTCGAACAAATAATCAAATCACTTTATGTGCTTTGTTTGGAACATAAAAAGATTATTGGAAGTTGTAAAAAATGTATTTTTCAATTAACTAATTCAGCAAATGGGCTACGGGACAGTCTCCATCAATATCAGGCTTGTAAACTACTGTACTGACAAACTGAGTCCTGTAGGTGGCAGCGGTGCTCTCTTTGGACGAGAGATCAGCAAAGATCATGAGAAGAGACGACAGAGAGACGATAACAGATGCTGCTAGTGGGAAAAGTTCAGGTAGCTCACACTGTAGTGAAGTGTGTGTCATGGTCGCGAGGAAGATGATGGGAGATTATGGAGAGAATCAAAGGACTGAGCAGTAAAAAGTATTCAAAGCTCTTTTCCTTAGTTTTTTTGATCAAAACCGGGTGATTTTGGTGAAACTAGCCCATCGTGCTTACTACTCAAGAACAGAAAAAGTTTTAAACAAACTATTTTTCCTGATAAAAGAAGAGTCTCCTTTTAACTTGTGGTAGTTATGGTGTTAAGCATAACTTATTTTCATGTTTACACAGAAATAAGTAACTAGTTTAATGGTTTTATATTGAAGTAAAAAAAAATCCTGATGTTGTGGCACCTCCCTGGAGGCTACAGTTCTCTCAGTGGCTGTTTTAGGATTAAACAAGAAGGTACTGTTGCATTTCGGCCTGTCATTTATAAGGACGTAGTGGTTTTGTTGACCTAAAATGGCTATTTTTTGAAAATGGCCTCCAGAGTGGAAGTTTTCTGAAACACAGTAGCCACTGTTGCCAGAAGATTTTATTATGATCAAATATTTACTTTACGTACTAATGCTAGAATATTTCCAGGATGTTTGTTAATTATTAGCTAATAACGCTAGATAATGTCACTAAATTGTTATGTACTTTCATGTAAGTATTACTTCTAAATCTTTGGAATTCTTCTTCAGTAGAAATAAAAACATGTGATACATTGGTAAGGTTAAAAAGCTGTGTAAGAATCAACTAGTTTTAGAGTACAACACTGGAAGTGTAATCTAATGTGATCATGTTATGATGCACTTGATTTCAACAATCAACCACAACAGTTATGCATCAGTTTTGTTTCTGTGATACATTTTCATCTGTGATGTTTTTTTGTTTTGTTTTGCTTTTGTTTATTTGTAAGATAAGAGGGGTAGGTTTTATAAAAGCTTTAGCTTCAACCTGCACCCTTTCGGTTCCCTTGAATTTGCAGTTCCTGCCTTGAGTTTGTACCTTTGTTGAAGTAACTGCAATGGACTGAAATAAGTTTCATTCATTCACTTCACAAAAGAAATATGTAGCCCCTCTAAAATCATTATTAGTTCCATAATTACATTTTTTTTCTGATGATTTTGCAATTGAAGTCTGAAAAAAACCTTTTTCTTTTGATTGAACAAAAGAAAAGATATAAATTAATTTGTCCATTAGTGGTTAAAGGTTAAATATCCTGTATTCCCAATTAATTTCTTCCCTAACCTTATCACCATGTTTTGTGTTGTTGAGGTTTCTAGAGGGCTCACTGCTCCTAATGCACGCATGCATATACAAATTAATTTACTTAAGGATTACATTGAAAGTAGTTAACAGCTAGGAACATTTAAAAAGGCAGACTTTTACAGGCCTACAATTTAACAAAATAGATATAAATTATTTTTTATTGAGGGCCGGACTAGATTTGGAGAACGGCCATATCCGGCCCGCAGGCCACAGTTTGGGAACCCCTGCTTTCACCCATTGTAACCGGCCCCTACAGTTAAATTGCAAACTACAGGTCTGGCACACATACTCCAGCATTTAATGTAAACGCAGATTTTTTTCACAGTCTTTTAAATTTTCAGGTCAAATTTCCTGTAAATCTTTGCTTTGTATAACTGACACACTTTATGCGACCTGATGCTGTCGAGGTGACTCCAAACTCTGATTTAAGTTCGGAAATCCGGAGCAGACATTTAAGAAATGACGACGACGGCCTCATAGAGCAGTCAAAGCCCAGCGGCTCTGATAAAGACACAGTGCGCTAAGCAGCAGTAGCTTAAAGCATTGTGTCTGCAGTAAACAGAGCAGAACCAAAGAGATTCAGAAAGGAGGAGAAGAAGATGAGGGAGAAAGGAGGTCGAGCCCCGCTGAAGCTCAATGAGTCACTCTATAAAGACCTTGGTGCGAGCCGAGCGGTGGATGCGCTTTTGCTTTTGCTTGTGAGTGTGTGAGCGTCTGAGGGATTAACAGCGCTATCGTTTAGCTGTAATTACTTGCGCGTTGGAACAACAGCAAATCCCACCAGACCTTCATACGGGTTGTGGAAGAATGGAGGCGAGAGGGACACGATTAATACATATCGAACAAAGGTACACTCTGACAAACATAAAGATGCATAATTCCACAAATACGACTAACGTACGTCTTCGGTCAGTAATCGCGACGCTACAAAGACGGGACGACATACACGTATACATAGTCGTCCACAGACCCGACGTGCTTCGACGAAAAGGGGGCACTTCTGAACATGCAAATTGTTTGCTACTGCTGGAATACAGAGATTGTTTGCAGTGTTTGGGACTGTTTACACCTCTATGCATGAGGGAGCAGCTTCTCTCTCGTGGTGTCTGACTGAGGTACAGATAAAACAGCTTTTGTCATCCCTATCGCTCCCACTGGGTTCATTTGTTTCATTAGAACCAAGGCTGAATCAGTTCTGAGTGAGAAGTCAAGCAGACATCCAAAAAATAAGGCTCCAAACAAATGAGCAGAGGAGCAATCAGATGCAGTTTCAGGAGAATACAAAATGAGCTGAATGGTAGAGGACAGACAGATGGAAGGATAGAAGAGATAAAAGAGCTTGGAGATGAGATAGAAAGGCAAACACAAGAGGGAGAGGAGCAGGTTCAGAGAGAGGGAAAGCATGAGGAGACAGTTTCAGTATTTTGGTGTCTCACTCTGACTGAAGGGAGGTTGCAGTTTTCCAGGGCCGTCTCTACTCGTTTCCTGTCTGACGAGAACATCCTGAAGATGCTGCGGGGACACAAAGACACGTGATTATGAGTAATCATCGAAAAATCCAGAGAGAGAGAACGAATGGAGACTTTTCACTCTGATCCTGTGAGTCAAAGTGATGAATTGATGCTCATTACTTTCAACCTCAATCCCAGTGAAGTTTGGATGTTAAGTAATGGTTTGCAAATCCTGTTTAACCTATATACAATAAATACACTACAAAGGCAAGTATTTACTGTTCAAACTGATAAACTTGCTTGTTTTTCAAAAATATCCATCCATTCTGAATTTGATGCCTGCAACATGTTCCTGAAAAGCTGGGACAGGGGCAACAAAAGTCTGGTAAAGTTGCTGATGCTGAAAAAAACAGCTGTTTGGATCATTCCACAGGTGAACAGGTTGATTTAAGCAGGTGAGTGTCATGATTGGGTATAAAAGGAGCATCATCCCCAAAAGGCTCAGTCCTTCACAAGCAAAGATGGAGCCAGGTTCACCACTTTGTCAACAACTGCGTGAGCAAACAGTCCAACAGTTAAAGAACAATGTTTCTCAACTTTGACCAAGTGCAGGAATTGATGGATTTCATCATCTACAGACCATAATATCATCAAAAGATTCAGAGAATCTGGAGAAATCTCTGCACGTAAGCAGCAAGGCCCAAAACCAACATACTTACCGGCACTGGAAACTGGGGAGTCCGTCGCGACGTAATTTTTGGGTGTAGTAACACATTTCCTATAATCGTGCACCCGAGTCCTTGTGATCAGAAAACCATTGTCAGTTAACACAGTTCATCACTACATCTACAAGTGACAGTTCAAACTCTACCATGCAAAGACAAAGTCAGACATCAACAACACACACAAACATGAACCTCTACCAGCTTTTTAGCAACATGTTGCAGGTATCAAATTTAAAATGAGTGAATATTTAACAGTTTGAAAATAAATATTTTGTCTTTGTAGCGTATTCAGTTGAATAAACGTTAAACAGTCTCTGCAAATCATTGTATTCTGCTTTAGCTACATTTCACACTTTGTCCCAACTCCATCAGAATTGGGGTTGTATAATATCTCTTGAGAGCGATCTGCTTCAGCCAAAACAGAAACTAGAAAACTGAACATATGTGTGTTGGAAAGAAAAGGACACAATTAACTGTGAGTGTGATTAAAAGACTAAGAAAAGCATAAAAAATGCCAAGATGAAAAACGGAAATGGAACAAATTGAGAGCAGAAAGAGAGAGGATGAAATGAGGACGATTAAAAGGCATGAAGAAGAGCTGGGATTCATAATGACCCTGCAATAAATTTAATATTCATGACGGTTATAATCCCCTTTATTGAGAACTGAATTTCTGTATTCTTTCATGCTTCACTCGAATAAAATTCCGAGTTGATTGAAAATCCTGCAGATCAACTTAGGTGAAGCAGTATTCACCTTAAGAATGCATCCATTTAAGAAATAAATAGTGATTGCAGAAGAAAACATAACAGCTTTAATGCTGACGTTCACACTGACTGAACTCCAGATGGAAACATTATTATTTACATCGAGGCTGCGGTGATGTTTGTGATCATTTATGAAGACAAACTAACTGCAAACATGTTTGCAGAGGGGAGCATATTAAGTTTTATTGTCGTCATTTCTTAGCTTTATCATTACCACAGCCATCACCATAACAATGATCATTTCCATAGACATTATCATGGTTTCTAACACACTTCACACATCCAACCTGCACTGTTTCTGACTCAGCTCTTACACACACTCCTGATCAAAATCTGAAGACCAGTGGAAAAACTGTACAAATTAACTTTTTGCACAATTGGATCTTGAGCTCGACCGTTCTTGTTGATCACCTAAAAAATCAGCTTGTGAGTGTTTGATGTGAGTGTTTCCAGGAGGTTTGTGTGATCGTTGCTCCAAGTGGTGAAGATGCTTCGTGTTTGGCCTCCACTGTCTAGAACTGACGTCCATTTTTGTAAACTTCCCTCTCCATCCATCCCATAATGTTCTCAATGTGATTTAGATCAGGGGAACACGCAGGATGATCCAAAAGAGAGAGATTATTCCTCTGGAAGAAGAAAACCCAGTCATCAGCAAACAGACCAGGGCCCTTAGTCATGAAGGACGCCTCCTGCAACATCTCCTTGTCATGACAGTAACGTTGGACGCCATCAAGGTTCAAGTTTTTCTCCTCAGAGAATCAAACTTTCTTCCACCTTTCAATGTCCCATGATGCTCTCTGTCAAAGTCCAAACGGGTAATTTAGTGTAAGGAGACGAGGCCTTTGAAGAGGTTTTTGTTCTTGAAGCTCTTCTCTCTCAGACGCCGTCTGATGGTTATTGGGCTGCAGTCGACTCCAGTAACGACCTTCATTTGGGTCGAGGATCGTCACATGTTTTGAAAAACAACCAATCAGATCCTCAGGTTCAGCGCTGGTGAATGTTTTTGGGTCTACACTTGACTTTTTTGTTACAGAAATTCAAAATGTCCATCTTACTGCGTCCAACCTCAGCAGTGATGGTGTTGCGTTGTGAGAGTCCTTGTTTATGCAGCTCAAAAATCCAACCACGTTCAAAGAGAGAAAGATTTTTAGCCTTTACCATCAGGAGGTCATGACAGAAAATGTCATCAAATCCAGTTTCGAGTAGATTTTGTCTTTTAAAAGCTGTGGTATTCAACTTTTTGACTCTTTCATTTTAATCATTGTTTTCAATGTAGTGCCTACTCTTATTTTGTTTCTCTTATTTGCATTCTGAACTATAATCAGAACATTCAACTGGACTCAGGATATTGATCAGGAGTGTATTTGACAAAAACATGTTTTTACACACGGCTCTATTTTGTTTCAGCTTTGTAAACACTACATTTCACAGATGTTGTGGCGTGTTTGGGATGTTTGTTTTTTGCTGCTCACTAAAAATACTCTGTGCAGCCTCATTAGTCACCATAGTGTAGATAGAGGACATGCTCGTGTTAAGAGAAGCTACTGTTCCTCAGTAAAAACACAATAAATGAGATTTACTGCAACAAACTGCAGTGTTATTACAGCTACTGTCGGCTGTTTAGGTCTGTTTCCTGCAGCCGTGGCCTGTTTTAATTACATGNGTGTGTGAGCGTCTGAGGGATTAACAGCGCTATCGTTTAGCTGTAATTACTTGCGCGTTGGAACAACAGCAAATCCCACCAGACCTTCATACGGCAACACCTTCTTACCTCCGCTCTCCCTGTGCTAATTATGTATAGCTTGTTTCCATGTGAGACTGTTTGTATTTCTACGTATTAAGGTGTTTATGCTGATTGCATGCAGAAGCCAGTCATTAGCGCTGCGATGTTTCTGCCCTGCTGTATGTGCATATGTATCAGCAGGTGTCTGGGCTGCACGAAGCTGCTTTTCCCCCACTTCTGAACATGCAAATTGTTTGCTACTGCTGGAATACAGAGATTGTTTGCAGTGTTTGGGACTGTTTACACCTCTATGCATGAGGGAGCAGCTTCTCTCTCGTGGTGTCTGACTGAGGTACAGATAAAACAGCTTTTGTCATCCCTATCGCTCCCACTGGGTTCATTTGTTTCATTAGAACCGAGGCTGAATCAGTTCTGAGTGAGAAGTCAAGCAGACATCCAAAAAATAAGGCTCCAAACAAATGAGCAGAGGAGCAATCAGATGCAGTTTCAGGAGAATACAAAATGAGCTGAATGGTAGAGGACAGACAGATGGAAGGATAGAAGAGATAAAAGAGCTTGGAGATGAGATAGAAAGGCAAACACAAGAGGGAGAGGAGCAGGTTCAGAGAGAGGGGAAGCATGAGGAGACAGTTTCAGTATTTTGGTGTCTCACTCTGACTGAAGGGAGGTTGCAGTTTTCCAGGGCCGTCTCTACTCGTTTCCTGTCTGACGAGAACATCCTGAAGATGCTGCGGGGACACAAAGACACGTGATTATGAGTAATCATCGAAAAATCCAGAGAGAGAGAACGAATGAAGACTTTTCACTCTGATCCTGTGAGTCAAAGTGATGAATTGATGCTCATTACTTTCAACCTCAATCCCAGTGAAGTTTGGATGTTATGTAATGGTTTGCAAATCCCGTTTAACCTATATACAATAAATACACAACAAAGGCAAGTATTTACTGTTCAAACTGATAAACTTGCTTGTTTTTCGAAAATATCCATCCATTCTGAATTTGATGCCTGCAACATGTTCCTGAAAAGCTGGGACAGGGTCAACAAAAGTCTGATAAAGTTGCTGATGCTGAAAAAACAGCTGTTTGGATCATTCCACAGGTGAACAGGTTGATTGGAAACAGATGAGTGTCATGATTGGGTATAAAAGGAGCATCATCCCCAAAAGGCTCAGTCCTTCACAAGCAAAGATGGAGCCAGGTTCACCACTTTGTCAACAACTGCGTGAGCAAATAGTCCAACAGTTGAAGAACAATGTTTCTCAACTTTGTCCAACTGCTGGAATTGATGGATTTCATCATCTACAGTCTATAATATCATCAAAAGATTCAGAGAATCTGGAGAAATCTCTGCACGTAAGCAGCAAGGGCCAAAACCAACATTGAATGGCCGTGACCTTTGACCCCTCAGGCGGCGCTGCATTAAAAACCCACATCATTGTGTAAAGGATATTAGCACGTGGGCTCAGGAACACTTCAGAAAACCATTGTCAGTTAACACATGCAAAGACAAAGTCAGACATCAACAACACACACAAACATGAACCTCTACCAGCTTTTTAGCAACATGTTGCAGGTATCAAATTTAAAATGAGTGAATATTTAACAGTTTGAAAATAAATATTTTGTCTTTGTAGCGTATTCAGTTGAATATACGTTAAACAGTTTCTGCAAATCATTGTATTCTGCTTTAGCTACATTTCACACTTTGTCCCAACTCCATCAGAATTGGGGTCGTATAATATCTCTTGAGAGCGATCTGCTTCAGCCAAAACAGAAACTAAGAAAACTGAACATATGTGTGTTGGAAAGAAAAGGCAACAATTAACTGTGAGTGTGATTAAAAGACTAAGAAAAGCATAAAAAATGCCAAAATGAAAAACGGAAATGGAACAAATTGAGAGCAGAAAGAGAGAGGATGAAATGAGGACGATTAAAAGGCATGAAGAAGAGCTGGGATTCATAATGACCCTGCAATAAATTTAATATTCATGACGGTTATAATCCCCTTTATTGAGAACTGAATTTCTGTATTCTTTCATGCTTCACTCGAATAAAATTCCGAGTTGATTGAAAATCCTGCAGATCAACTTAGGTAAAGCAGTATTCACCTTAAGAATGCATCCATTTAAGAAATAAAGAGTGATTGCAGAAGATAACATAACAGCCTTAATGCTGACGTTCACACTGACTGAACTCCAGATGGAAACATTATTATTTACATCGAGGCTGCGGTGATGTTTGTGATCATTTATGAAGACAAACTAACTGCAAACATGTTTGCAGAGACGAGCACATTAAGCTTTATTGTCGTCATTTCTTAGCGTTATCATTACCACAGCCATCACCATAACAATGATCATTTCCATAGACATTATCATGGTTTCTATCACACTTCACACATCCAACCTGCACTGTTTCTGACTCAGCTCTTACACACACTCCTGATCAAAATCCGAAGACCAGTGGAAAAACTGTACAAATTAACTTTTTGCACAATTGGATCTTGAGCTCGACCGTTCTTGTTGATCACCTAAAAAATCAGCTTGTTCATGTTTGATGTGAGTGTTTCCAGGAGGTTTGTGTGATCGTTGCTCCAAGTGGTGAAGATGCTTCATGTTTGGCCTCCACTGTCTGGAACTGACGTCCATTTTTGTAAACTCCCCTCTCCATCCATCCCATAATGTTCTCAATGTGATTTAGATCAGAGGAACACGCAGGATGATCCAAAAGAGAGAGATTATTCCTCTGGAAGAAGAAAACCCAGTCATCAGCAAACAGACCAGGGCCCTCAGTCATGAAAGACGCCTCCTGCAGCATCTCCTCGTCATGACAGTAACGTTGGACGCCATCAAGGTTCAAGTTTTTCTCCTCAGAGAATCAAACTTTCTTCCACCTTTCTATGTCCCATGATGCTCTCTGTCAAAGTCCAAACAGGCAATTTAGTGTAAGGAGACGAGGCCTTTGAAGAGGTTTTTGTTCTTAAAGCTCTTCTCTCTCCGACGCCGTCTGATGGTTATTGGGCAGCAGTCGACTCCAGTAACGACCTTCATTTGGGTCGAGGGTCGTCATGTGTCTTGAAAAACAACCAATCAGATCCTCAGGTTCAGCGCTGGTGAATGTTTTTGGGTCGACACTTGACTTTTTTGTTACAGAAATTCAAAATGTCCGTCTTACTGCGTCCAACCTCAGCAGTGATGGTGTTGCATTGTGAGAGTCCAGCTCAAAAATCCGACCACGTTTAAAGAGAGAAAGATTTTTAGCCTTTTCCATCAGGAGGTCATGACAGAAAATGTCATCAAATCCAGTTTCGAGTAGATTTTGTCTTTTAAAAGCTGTGGTATTCAACTTTTTGACTCTTTCATTTTAATCATTGTTTTCAATGTAGTGCCTACTCTTATTTTGTTTCTCTTATTTGCATTCTGAACTATAATCAGAACATTCAACTGGACTCAGGATATTGATCAGGAGTGTATTTGACGAAAACATGTTTTTACACACGGCTCTATTTTGTTTCAGCTTTGTAAACACTACATTTCACAGATGTTGTGGCGTGTTTGGGATGTTTGTTTTTTGCTGCTCACTAAAAATACTCTGTGCAGCCTCATTAGTCACCATAGTGTAGATAGAGGACATGCTCGTGTTAAGAGAAGCTACTGTTCCTCAGTAAAAACACAATAAATGAGATTTACTGCAACAAACTGCAGTGTTATTACAGCTACTGTCGGCTGTTTAGGTCTGTTTCCTGCAGCCGTGGCCTGTTTTAATTACATGCAGAGGTATGCCTGTGCAGATCCGTGAGCATGCACTGTACGCGCAGTGGGAGAGCAGAGTCAAGCTGACATTAGTCAAGCTGACATGTCCTTCCAGCTAGGAGGTTAATTCCCTAAACGGCAAGGAGCGTCTCCCTGCCTCTCTGTGTTGACACCCACTGGTTTTCCTCTGCGGCTCCCAGGGAGGTTATCGCAGAAGTTCACTGCAGCTTCCCCTGAAAGCTCGACTTGACTAATGACAATGCAGAGAGTTGGGGTTTTTTTTTTTCAGAGAGATGATGACAAAGTGCCAGATAAGCAAAGATGAAAGTCACAAAACTGGAAAACACAGAAGAAAACTCACCCACACATCTCAGCCTGGCATATTCTAGGCTTAAATCACTGACGGGTATAAATGAGAGTTGGCCAAGACTCAGTACTTCACACACACACACATACACACACACACACTGATACACACACGCATGAATCAATAAGGGTTGGATGTTTATAGATAAAGGAAAAGACGGCTGCATGATGGAATAAAATTGGGTATTTTGATAAAAGAAGGTTATTTTCCTATTATTGCACATATACTGAAATAGTGTGTTTACAATAAGGGAGGTTAAGGGAAAAGAAGACAGAAGAGGAAGTGAAGCATTGATCAAAAGAGCGAGCAGGGAAAGGAGGATGAGTCAGAGAGACTTACTTTTTGACGGGGATTCTCCCCTCAGGGTTGAGCTGCAGCTTCAGACGGACGTATCTGCATTGGACAAAAGACACAACTTACACAACATCCAATTAGCAGCTTTTATTTTTGCACATGTGTTCTGTATGTGTGTGTTAGTTTGTCTTGTTAGTTCATACATGTGACAAAACACACTCTCGTCTCCTCTCACCGCACACATATTCATGCGGCTGTGTTTACATGAGAGGTTCACATTGTGGCTAATCCCTGGAAGCCTTGCATTGGCAGTGCATGCAGCAGCAGCAGCAGCAGCAGCACAAGCAGCGCAGCCTGAGCTAAAAATAGCAACACTGCAACAGGAGCTATCATTACAGGCTGGGCTTTAAGTGGCTGCTGGCTAATAATTAATATCCATTACGGTGTCCACTTCATAGGGCAGGCTGGCTGCCACAGGCAAAGTCACCAACGGTTGTAATAGTTAACAGGGCTAGACTGTTTTTGCTTTTTTTAAACTGCGTCTGGGGTCCACTTCTCTCAAACATGTGAGGGGGAAAACAATGAGGGAGCCAGTCAACAACAGGTGACGTCACTGAAGCAAGACAATGTTGATTTTTGAAGGAGGTATTTAAAAAAATGGAGGCAGATTGAGGGTTTATAGAGACAGGATTGATGGACTGATTGGACAGTTGGCTCCTCATGGCCTCATCCGTGTTACATCTGCCTGTATTATTCATTAAGACGTGTCGGTGAAAACAGATTACGTGCATCTGTCTCCTTTCTGCTTTCTCTTTCCCGGCCTGACTCTTATTCCCTCTTCTGTCTCTCTCCTCTCTCTCTCTGGTTAATGCTTAATCAAGGGGGTCAGTTTCCATTTCACCTATGGTAATTGAAATACTTACTCCGGAGCAGCTTCTCACTTTCTGAAATGTAACAAGTAAAACTGACTCATCATTGAGTCGCAAGGCAAGAGCGGCCTGGTTCCTGTCTACGCCCTGAAAGTGTATCACAGACCCAAGAGCTATCAGAGGTAGGGGTAATATAAAGAACAGTGGTGTGCACAGGTGGTCCAAATGTTGAAAAAACCTGGCTAAAGTGCCTTATCAGGAACCAATCGCTTACTAAAGTGCCCTCCTTAGCCCTAAACTTGCTCTAAAGTAGCTTTTTGCTAGCCAAAACACACCCTCAACTGTCTTCTTGGGAGCCAAAACATGTGCTTACGTGCATTCCTGTTTGGTGAACCACACTAATCTCCCCTTCGGATGGTTAAAACATACCAAACTGTTCCTCCCTGGAGCCAAAGCATATGTTAAAGTGCCTTATTGGGAGTAAAAACACACAAAACTGCCCCCTTGGGCACAAAAACACTGATAATCCTCCTTTGGCTGGTTGGAGCGTGAAAGCCTATCCTACCAGGAGTCAAAACACACATAATTAAGTGAACTCTTGGAAGCCAAAACAGGCTAAAATGCCC
Source organism: Thalassoma bifasciatum (assembly GCA_008086565.1). NCBI lineage: Eukaryota > Metazoa > Chordata > Actinopteri > Labriformes > Labridae > Thalassoma > Thalassoma bifasciatum. The sequence continues at coordinate 25,062 of RPOG01000984.1, read as the reverse complement.
CCTCAGGAGCCATGTGCCTGCTGAAGTGCCCTCCTTGGTGCCAAACTTACACTACGGTACCTTCATGGGAGCCAAAACACACTCTTCACTGTACTCCTGGGAGCAAAAACACACACTTAGGTGGCCTCCTAGTTGGCACAGCACATTAATCTGCCCCTTTGGTAGGTTTAATCAAGATAAACTGATCTCATGAACCAAAACACACACAATATTGTGCCGTTTTGGGAGCCAAAACCTGCTTACGTACTGGCCCTGGAACAAATATCCCAAAGTGCCCTCCTTGGCACCAAACCTGTGCTTTACTGCCTTAAAGAGCCTCTTGGGAGCCAAAGCACACACTAAAGAGCCTCTTGGGAGCCAAAACACACATTAAAGAGCCGCTTGGGAGGTATAACATACACTAATGGGCCCTCTGGGCAACCAAAACACACTCTTAACTGTACTCTTGGGAGCAAAAACACAGACTTAGGTACTTCCCTGGTTGGCAGACCACATTACACTGCCCCTTTGGTAGGTTAAATCATGATAAACTGACCTCAGGTGCCAAAACACACACAATAATGTGCCCTTTTTGGGAGCCAAAACCTGCTAAAGTACCCGTTCTGGAGCCAAAATACACTTAAGTGCCCTCTTGGGAACCAAAACACACACTAAGGAGCCTCTTTGGAACCAAAACACACTCTTAACTGTACTCTTGGGAAACCTGCTTAAAGGCCTTCTTGGGAGCCAAAACATACACTAAGGAGCCCTCTTAGGAGCCAAAAACTTGCTTAAGTGTACACCTTGGTGCCAAACTTGTCTTCGAGGGCAGTCTTGGGCGCCAAAACCTGCTTATGTACCTGTTCTGGAGCCAAATACCCCAAAGTGCTTTCCTTGGTGCCAAACCTGTGCTTAAGTGTCTTCATGGGAACCAGAAAGCACACTACAGAGCCCTCTTGGGAGCCAAAACACTCTCAATTCCCCAAAAGCTTGCTAAAGTGTCCTCCTTGGTGTCTTTTAATACCTTTTTGGGAGCCAAAACACACACGTAAGTGCCCTTTTTGTTGCGGTACCACACAAATCTGCCCCTTTGGCTGGTTAAAACATGATAAACTGCCCTCCTGGGAGCTAAAAATGCCCTCCTTTTGGAAACCTAAGGGCATCCTTAGTTACTCTCTTGGGAGCAGGAATGTTCACTGCATTTGCCTCTTTTTCTCTCACCCTTGCTCTTGAAAATAACCGTATCTGTGGTGTAGAAAAGCACAGAAGCAGTGTGTCTGTGAAACCTGCTCCGTCTGATTCCATTCAACTCTCACCGTCGTACTATGCGGTCGATGGCCACTTTTATTGTCTCATAAGTCAATTAGCCTCCTCAGGGGTGCAACTTAATGGCTTCTGTTCATGGATAAACACCAGGCAGCTGGGAGTTGTCACCAAACACATCCCTAGCGTAATTTTTCAATACAACATGGCAGATTCATATTTAGGTTCACTCAGCGGGGAGCTCCACTCAGTCTCATCTATCTGTGGCGGAGCATAGATCGGTGTGTGGGCTCCGATCAGATCAATACGAGCGTGTTAGTGAAAGCCATTAGACACAGTTATTACACAGGATCAGAGGTGGTGTGAAGCCACTGATGCTCCAAAGTGGCTCAAAGATCAGAGATGTGTTGCCCTAATGTGGTCTGCAGGTCATCTTTGGACAGAAAATCATCTTAAAACCATCATAAGTCCGGATCAGTAACCTCGTCTCCCTCTACAGCACGAATTTTTATTTTCAGGGGAAAAAAATATTACTGCACACCTTTTCGTAGCATTTGGGCCCTAATTGAAGAATCACCAAAATTTATTTGGACTTTTGGATTTATTTATTATGACTAACATCCTCTGAGGAGGGGATACAGTCTGAGTTTCAAGGGGAGGGGCTTGTCTATTTTTCAGAAGATTTTTGAAGTGGTCTAAAATCTACTCAGTAGCAGATTGACAAGTGTGGGTGAGAGACAACCTGAAAGCATGGGCCCAATGAAGGGTCCCTCTGAGGGTTGTTTTAGGGGTGCAGCAGAAATATTGGTTTCCAGGGCTGTCACCAAAAGTTATCTGGTCCCTGTAAACAGGTTTCTTACACAAGGCTTTATCTGGGACCACAGTTGAATACCACTGTTATAGAATGACTGCCCCAATAATAGTGACCTAACTGCACAACGTTGCCCTGGGGCAACAAATAAAAAAGTATACTTTTAGGGAATTCACTAATTGAAAATTTGTGTCCAAATGACAAAAAAATCTACTTTACTTACACATCTACATGTACATATTTTTCTTTGTGACGATTTTTTTGTTTAACCAGGTTAATAAAGAGTGCTAAGTGTGCCAATTCATGGTGCTGAGCCCAGTGCGATTTCGTCTCCAAAAAGGAGCCCCCACCCCCCCATGAAACATGCCATCCACTGAACCCCCCATATTTTTGGAAAAAGGAAAGACTTGTGGTATCGTATTTGAAATAAAAATTATTTAAAAATTGAAATTGTTTTGTCAGTGTAATAGCAGAATTAGTGGTCCGTTGCCTCAGGGCAACGCCGTGCCATAGGGGGTTAAAGATCCACTGCTGCAGGTTATCATCTCACTATTGCATGAAAAAATCCACCTGAGATGATCTAAATCACATTTCTATCTCTAGTTTGCCCTCCACCGTCATCAGGGTTAATCAAGTCAAACTACAGACTGTTTGCATGTGTTTTTATGCATTTGTGAGTAATATTGACTTGTTGGTTGTGCTTTACAGGGAGTACCTGTTTGCACTGCAGTTGCTTTAACATCTCTGTTGCCTCATTTGCTTTCTGCAGCTGTTTCTGTTTATGTAAAATACAACACGCACTGGGTATGAAGCCTGCTGTATCTGACACTTTTTTGTTTTTCAGCAAACCTCATTTCATTATCCATCCCTCATATTTATCTCTTAGATTGTGGATTTACATTTTTTTCAGTGCAGGTGTGTGTTGCTGTGGTGCTTATGTGCGTTATAGTGAGTGCGGATGACATACGCTTTTTCCAGGCAGGCTTCTCTCGACATGTTCTGCACCAAGAGATTTGAAGCAAGGTTGAATAGCTCCTCTGCCCATTCCTGCAGTAAATAAAACACACACACACAAACACACACACACACACACCATCAGGTGCAAACCCATGAGCATGTAAAGCAGCTTGGGGAAAATGTGAGTTACTGCCGTTATTAATGTGTATGTCTATGCATGAGAGAAGGGCTCATCATTTCTATTTAAATTCAAACATATCCTTGTTTTTCTGGTTTTAAACTGATAATACGTTTCAGCCCTGACTCTACACACCAACACAGAAAGATGTTAAAGCCTCCATATTGAGCAGAAAGTTAACTTTGCATTTTCTGTGATTTAATAAATGACAGCAGATTTGACCTCGAGTTATCAATATTATATGTTTGAGTTGTCGATATGCAGAATCTTTACCTTTGCCGTCTCCTCTGTGAAAGCCATGAAGTTGAGATAAGTGATGTTGACCATGTCAGTGCCGCTCACCACCGTCAACATACGGTTTTCCATCTTCCCCGCCAGGGTGCTAACGTCCAGGAGCTCTCGCAGCTTTGCCTCCTGAAATCACAGAAAATGGGATTAAGTTACAGATCTCAGCTTTTTCTTTCTATATCACTTTCAGCAATGTGATACCAGGAACCAGCGGTGAGGTGTAAGGACCAGCGGGGTCTTTCAGCTGAAGGCATTGAAACTCATCATAGCTCCCATAGGCTAAATCAAGCAGGACTGCTACCAAGGGGCAACAACAGGTTTAGAAAAATGAAGCAAATGCTGAAGCACTAAAAGCCTTAGTTCATCATAGCCATAGTTCAGCGACTGTCCACTAGAGGCTGGCTGCAGTGACACTTACCAATGGTTCACTGACAGCTACCAATTGCTGTGGCACCAGTCAATCACTCAATGGCACCTACCAATTGCTCAGTGAAACCTACTAATCACTCAATGGCACCTTCACATCACAGTGACACCTGCCATTCACTTGGTAACACACGCCAATTTCTCAATGCCACTTACCAATCACTCAGTGACACCTGCCAATTGCCAAATGATAGCTGCTATTTACTCAGTGACACCTGCATATTGCTCAGTGACAACTATTTACTCAGTGGCACCTGCCAAACACTCAGTGACACCTTCCAACCACTAAGTGACATCTACCAATCTGACAGTGATACCTACCAATGGGCCGGCACCTGCCAATTACTCAGTAACACAAACCAATCACTCAGTGACACATGCCAAAATCTCAGTGACATCTGCCACTTACTAATTGACTATTGTCAATTCCTCAGTGACACGAACCAATCACTCGATGACACTTGCTAAACACTCAGTGACATTTGCCAATTGCTTATTGACTGCTGCCTATACTCATTACACCTGTCAACCGCTCAGTAACAACTTCCAATTTGCAGGTGTCACTGAACAGTTGGCAGGTGTCACTGAGATACTGGCATACTAGAATCTGCTTTTGGATCCACTTGTAATATTGGAGAAACTCACCATCAATAACACATAAATAAATTAATCTGTCTCCAATAACTGTTGTTAACAGGCCTGTTAACTTCAATGCTGCTGTTTGCTGGTTACTTTCTCGCCTTGATGGATTGAATCTGTTGAAGTTGCGCTTGCGTTCGATGAACCTTGGTAAATAACCTGTGGAAGCTTCTTTGTGTCATGTAGTCTCTGTGTGAAACCTGGTTCCTGAGTAACAGAATGGAAGACCTGATCTTTCTCAGCAGGAAAGGTGAATGACATATAACAGACCGAGGAAAATGACATAACAAAAAAAATGACACTGCTCTATGTCAGAGTTTCTTTTTTTTTAGGGGCTTGATTTAATTTGAGTCGCTCTGTGAAGTCGGTGAACTGAAACGAGACCTGCGAGCGTTTAGTCATTCACACCTCATCTCTGGGCTGATTCCTGTGATTAATGAAAGATGGTCGGTCTGAGGGAGACGGCGTGATGAGCGAGGTGAGGTTACTTCAACCCCGTTTGGTCCCAGTGAGACTCAAAGGTTCCACATTAGAGGCTCTAAGAGAAGCAAACAAGGTTAACCACTGCTGTGATTTGAGACTTTTCAAAGCGTGGAGCAATCAAAGGAGCTGGAGGCGTTAAAGTGATATTGAAAGGATGACCCTGGTGGACTCACTGCTGCAATATGTTGACTTTTATGGTCCCAAAGCACCAGAAACAACATAATATCTGCTGGAGATTTACGGCTCTGGCTCATATAGGAGGACAATATTCTAAAACCAGATAAGAGGATCCACCTACTCGACCTCTAAGAGATCCTGCAAAAATACGCAAAGACAACAAAGTAGCTTCAAAACCCAAATATTTATTTAAAACACTCATTTACGATTTGAAGTAAAAATTTTCGACACCAAAACATTAATAATGAATGGAAGCCCATTTCTGCCAATTAAAACACATTGAAATAATTTTTCAAAAAATGGCTTATGTGAAGATTTTTTTCATTTGCTGACACAACATCAAACTTTTTTTGTGATAAAAAGTCAAATTAATGGGATAAATAGTCTAAATTTCATCTCTTAATCTCTAAAGTTTACTTTTTGGCTCTAAATCTCGAGGTTTTAGCTCTGTATTTGTTCCTTTATATCTCAAAATTTCCACTTTCAATCCCAAAATTTTGACTCCTATCTTAGAAAATTGACTTTTTATCTCTAAATGATGACTTTTTTTATCCAGCAATTTTGACAACAACCTCAGAAATGGGACTTTTTATCCAATAATTATTACTAATCTCATAATTTTGACTTTCTGAAAACATTTTTGACATTTGTTTATCGCACAAATTTGAATTTTGTCTTTAATTCTTGAATTTTTAGCAGAATTTTGACCTTTTATCACAGAAATGTGACTTTTTATCTCAAAATTCCAACTTAATATCCCAAAATTTGACTACTTATCTCAGAATTGTCTCAGAATTATCTCAAAAACCTGGCTTTTGATTCAACATCTTGAATTATTAACTTCGATTTTGACCCCATATTTGAGAGAAGTGGATTTTTATCTCAAAACTTTACACTTTTGTTCCAAAATCTTGAAACTTACCACTGAATGTTAATTTCTCATCTCGATGTTGTGACCTTTTTGTCTTAAAATTTTGACTTTTCATCCCATAATTTTGACCTTGTATCTCAAAATTTGGACTTTTTATCCCAAAATTTTGACTTTTATCTAAAAAATGTGACTCATTAAGGGCCATAAACAATTCCCAATGTATCTAAGTTGTCATTTTTACAAGAGAGAAAGAGAATGTGAGAAAAACCCGAACTTTTTGGCATAACTTTATTACAAAGAAGGGTGACATGTCTGGGCGAAGAGGACGTTTTGTCATCTTATCCATTTTAAATGAAACGCACTACATCCTAAGACTTTAACGAGTCACAAACATTATGCTCCAACTTTTTTTAGTTTGAAAATCAGGTCAATGACAAAAAGAGGGTCTAAAAACATATTTTTAAAAAGTTCTTTGAAAATGGATAAAAAACATATTTCTGAGTGAAGAATTAAGTTTTCTAAAAGATTTCAGTAGTTGACCAACATTTCAAAGTTTTTAGGTTCATTATTTTTTAGTATTTTTAATTTGAGCACCCAAAAATGTCAGGTGGTGCAACCAAATATATGAAAATATATTTATATGTTCCTGTTATTTTTTCTGTGTGAAATTATTGGCAAGTATCTCTCAAGTGTCTGTAGTGACTCATACATTTTCATTTTGTGTGTTTCATTTCTTTTACTTGTGAATAAGATAAATAATTTGATGTTAAAATAACATTTCACATTATTACATTGGTTGTACCACCTGACATGGAAATTGTTCCAGTCACCAATGAAGTGAAAAAACCTTTTTTATCAGTATTTCAGAGAAATCTACTAACTTTTCCACTTGGTCACAAATGTCATTTGGGCTCCTCTGGCTGATGCAGTTTCCTGTTTCCTGTTTTATTCTCTTCACTTTAAAATAAAAGTCTAATGTTACGGTTGCACCACCCTGACATTTGACAAGGTGAAAATTACGGGACAAAAGTTTTTT
>RPOG01000984.1:0-17781 GCA_008086565.1 Thalassoma bifasciatum | reverse complement strand
GCTCTATGTCAGAGTTTCTTTTTTTTTAGGGGCTTGATTTAATTTGAGTCGCTCTGTGAAGTCGGTGAACTGAAACGAGACCTGCGAGCGTTTAGTCATTCACACCTCATCTCTGGGCTGATTCCTGTGATTAATGAAAGATGGTCGGTCTGAGGGAGACGGCGTGATGAGCGAGGTGAGGTTACTTCAACCCCGTTTGGTCCCAGTGAGACTCAAAGGTTCCACATTAGAGGCTCTAAGAGAAGCAAACAAGGTTAACCACTGCTGTGATTTGAGACTTTTCAAAGCGTGGAGCAATCAAAGGAGCTGGAGGCGTTAAAGTGATATTGAAAGGATGACCCTGGTGGACTCACTGCTGCAATATGTTGACTTTTATGGTCCCAAAGCACCAGAAACAACATAATATCTGCTGGAGATTTACGGCTCTGGCTCATATAGGAGGACAATATTCTAAAACCAGATAAGAGGATCCACCTACTCGGCCTCTAAGAGATCCTGCAAAATTACGCAAAGACAACAAAGTAGCTTCAAAACCCAAATATTTATTTAAAACACTCATTTACGATTTGAAGTAAAAATTTTTGACACCAAAAAATTAATAATGAATGGAAGCCTATTTCTGCCAATTAAAACACATTGAAATAATTTTTAAAAAATGGCATATGTGAAGATTTTTTTCATTTGCTGACACAACATCAAACTTTTTTGTGATAAAAAGTCAAATTAATGGGATAAATAGTTTAAATTTCAACTCTTAATCTCTAAAGTTGACTTTTTGGCTCTAAATCTCGAGGTTTTGGCTCAGTATTTGTTCCTTTATATCTCAAAATTTCGACTTTCAATCCCAAAATTTTGACTCCTATCTTAGAAAATTGACTTTTTATCTCTAAATGATGACTTTTTTATCCAGCAATATTAAAAACAACCTCAGAGATGGGACTTTTTATCCAAGAATTATTACTAATCTCATAATTTTGACTTTCTGAAAACATTTTTGACATTTGTTTATCGCACAAATTTGAATTTTGTCTTTAATTCTTGAATTTTTAGCAGAATTTTGACCTTTTATCACAAATATGTGACTTTTTATCTCAAAATTCCAACTTAATATCCCAAAATTTGACTTCTTATCTCAGAATTGTCTCAGAATTATCTCAAAAACCTGGCTTTTGATTCAACATCTTGAATTCTTAACTTCGATTTTGACCCTTTATTTGAGAGAAGTGGATTTTTATCTCAAAACTTTACATTTTTGTTCCAAAATCTTGAAACTTACCACTGACTGTTAATTTCTCATCTCAATGTTGTGACCTTTTTGTCTTAAAGTTTTGACTTTTTATCCCAAAATTTTGACTTTTATCTCAAAAATCTGACTCATTAAGGGCCATAAACAATTCCCAATGTATCTAAGTTGTCATTTTTACAAGAGAGAAAGAGAATGTGAGAAAAACCCGGACTTTTTGGTATAACTTTATTACAAAGAAGGGTGACATGTCTGGGAGAAGAGGACCTTTTGTCATCTTATCCATTTTAAATGAAACGCACCAAATCCTAAGACTTTAACGAGCCACAAACATTACCTTCCAGCTTTTTTTTAGTTTGAAAAAACGGGTCAATGACAAAAAGAAGGTCTAAAAACGTATTTTTAAAAAGTTCTTTGAAAATGGCAAAAAAACATATTTCTGAGTGAAGAATTATGTTTTCTAACAGATTTCAGTAGATGACCAACATTTCAAAGTTTTTAGGTTCATTATTTTTTAGAATTTTTAATTTGAGCACCCAAAAATGTCAGGTGGCGCAACCAAATATATGAAAATATATTTATATGTTCCTGTTATTTTTTCTGTGTGAAATTATTGGCAAGTATCTCTCAAGTGTCTGTAGTGACTCATACATTTTCATTTTGTGTGTTTCATTTCTTTTACTTGTGAATAAGATAAATAATTTGATGTTAAAATAACATTTCACATTATTACATTGGTTGTACCACCTGACATGGAAATTGTTCCAGTCACCAATGAAGTGAAAAAACCTTTTTTATCAGTATTTCAGAGAAATCTACTAACTTTTCCACTTGGTCACAAATGTCATTTGGGCTCCTCTGGCTGATGCAGTTTCCTGTTTCCTGTTTTATTCTCTTCACTTTAAAATAAAAGTCTAATGTTACGGTTGCACCACCCTGACATTTGACAAGGTGAAAATTACGGGACAAAAGTTTTTTTTTAATTCTTAACAGCTTTAAAATTCTTTTTATTTGCAAAGAATGTTTTATTTAAAAAGGTCAAAGAATAAAATAATGCCACTGTATTTTTAATTTCCATTTACAATAACTGACATTCAATTTTTAGAGTTTAATTACTGTGGATACTTGTCAGGACGGTTGCTCCACCTGACATTTTGGGGGTTTGAGGAACCAAAACACAAAAAAACACGTTTTATTTTAATAGTTTAAAGATGTGTTCAAATAACACAGGTTTCATAGAATAAAGAAATACATGTGATGAAATACTCAATTCATGATGGAAGGAAATATTGCACTCAGACACAAAAGAAGGGACGTCACGTCATTGAACCATACATGGAAACAAACTTTATCTGATGGATGGATCCTGTTTTAACAAATTATGCAAAGCTATAAGAGGAAATTATCTCCACCTTGAGTGGTGCAACAAGATTTAGAGTTTAATTCTCTTCATCCATCATTCCTGAACAAATCCAGCAGGTTCAGTGCATCTGCTACACAGAGTTTGTTGTTTTTCCTGACGCAACACTGGGTGCTGCTAACGCTTCAGTTCCCACAGAGAAAAACTCTGGAGAATTGGTATTCATCGAGGTAAATTATCTCAGGGAAACTAAATCAAACTAATTTGGATAAATATACATTTAAGCAGCTCATTTTGGGTGCAAAGCGGGTTATTTGAAAAAAAAAAAAATCTCCATGCCTCTGAGGTTCCAGACACGAATAACAATGATCTTTTTCTCCCTTTGGGGCTCGCTACGCAAACGGCATACAAAATGGATGCTCCAGCTTAATTAACACAACAAAAAGCCCTGTAAAGGATTTCGCAGTGAAAGCAAATGAGCGCCCACTAATTTTACCAACCAAACAAAGAGTATTGTGTCCTGTGTCACGCTGATAAATGTCCTCTACATGTCCCTCACACCCCCCAATCAAAATGCGAGGCTTAGTGACGCTCGTTATTATAACACTGAACTTTTTCTGAGGCTGTAAACTGTCTCTGCTGAAGAACTGAAGAATGTGTCCGCCTACAGCTCCAATAAACATTCTTTATGTCTACAAACTATTTACTGATGTTCAGAAAACATAATATTTCCATTGTTCACGAAACTCAAAGGTATTTCTGTGATACATGAAAAATATATTCTTGATAGATATGAAATAATTCAAAGGGGAAATCAAATGCTCAGAAAAAAGACAGAATAGGATAGAAAAATAATCTGGAAGAGTCTGGACTCAGTTTGTTGTGTCAGTTTATTTTGTGGTAACTGTATAAGTCCATTTTTGTCACTTAAAAAAACATCCTCTTGCTTCTTCTGCAACGTCAACCCACATCCCATCCAACCCCCACCCAGAGCTCAGCGCCTGGCTTTAAATCTCCCATCTTCATGGCAACTGGGACCCCAGGCCTGCCTCCAAAGGCTCCCACAATGCACCAGCACAAATTACATCTCCCTCACATGGCTGAGTCCTGCCCTCCCTTTTCATGGCTTGGTTTTTCCTCCTCTTCATCCGTCCTTTTCCCTCCTCCATCTGTCCAGCAGGGTCCCTGACATCAGCTTCTTCCTCCGACTGAGCTGCTGATGTTTCTCTAGCTGATGCGTTGCCAGCGCCTGCAGCTCGCTCCAGCATCAGGCCTGAGCCGCTCGTTCACCAGGAGAGGCTGCACGCCGATGGCTGCGGAGTAAAAATGAAAGTGCATCGACGTTCAAGAGCGGTAATAAATGAAATATGCATCTTTCTGTCGTCTGTTCTCAGAAGCCTTTCATCTGCGGCGCTCTGCCAGAGCTTCCCTCAAAGGCGACCGGAGCTTAGTGTGTTTTAGCAAATTGAAAGTGGCTTTTTATGCTGTGATTGATGGGGCGGGTGGGACTCAGGATATGTAAGGAGGCCGTGATGGATTCTCTTTCAAAGGAGCGCTTTGTCTGCAATTGATTGGTGGTCAAAGCTTAGGATTGTGTTACTTTCACCTTCTGCGTTAGAGTAATCCCATTTCTGTAAGTTAAAGACATGAAAACACCAATATTAAGTCATTATTTTGAGATAAAAAGTCAACATCATGAGATTAAGTGTCAAATTTATGAAATAAGAAAGTGGAAATTTAAAAAGAATCAAAATTATGAGATAGTAGAAAGACAGAAACCTCACTTAGAAGTAGCTTTACTCTGGACTGAGCCCTCACTGCTGTTAAATATTATATTAAATATTATACAATTGAAGTTACATTGAGACTTACTTTAACAAAGCTATAACACAAAAAAAATCAACTTTACAATTTAATATTTTGGCTTCATTATTTCCAGAGTTCTTCTTTATTATCTGGTGATTTCCACTTTCTATCTCCAAATCTTGACCTCATGAGCACATAATTCCAACTTTTTAATCTCCAAATTTTGATTGTATCTTCAAATTTCTACTTCACCTCATAACTTAAACTTTTTATCATTAAATTTCAATTTTTTTCTCAGAATTTTGACTTTTTCATCTCAAAATTTTGACTTTCTATCTTCAAATTTCTACTTCTTAATCTCATAATTTCAACTCTCAGGATCAGAATCAGATTCAGAAAAACTTTATTTATCCTTTTGGGGAAATTTAGTGTTGCCAGATGCTCATCATCGCACAAGAGTAGAAAGGAATAATTAGGGATAATAAGGACAATAAGGACTTAAAAAAAAGTTTTAACTGCAATAGAATGAGAAATAAGATATAATATAATAAATATGGAATTGAAAAATGAATAAAATACTGAATAAGTGTGCAAATAGAACATAGTAATAAAAAGTGTCTCATCTCAGAATTTAACAATTTTTCATCATATATTTACTTTTAATCTCCAAATTTGACTTCAGTATCACATAACTTCAATTTTCAATCCCAAAATTTCAACATGATCATCTCTGTGACTTGAAATCTTGAAATTTCTTTTTTTTCTCTCCAAATTTTGTCTTTCTTTTCTGAAACTTTTGACTTCATTACAACATAATTTTGCCTTTTTTCCTCAAAATTTCGACTCTTTATCTCCAAGTTTTGACATTTCTTTTTCCCCGCTTGACTTTCTTCTATGACATTTGACTTGATTATTTTGTAAGTTTGACTTTTGATCTCAGAATTTGACTGAATATGGGCAAAAAAATCGCAACAAAGCCAGTTTTTTTTCATTTTTATTTTCGTAAGAGAGACGGTCTTCTGCACACTTCTCACATGAGTGAGGCCAAAGTGGACGATTCTTCCAGTCTTTGTGTGTGAATGTGTCGTTTCTTCTTGCTGTGAGAGCGTGTTCACTCAGGCATACGTGAAGCATGAAAGCAGCTGCAGCACATCGGTGTGAAAACTCGTCCTCGGTCGCTTGGCGTTCAGTCGAAGCCACAGCCCGAGGAAATAAACAGACTTCCTCTTCCTGCCCGAGTTAGTCTCAGGGCCCTACCTGTCAGCAGCCGCACGCTCAAACTGTGTCACACTCTGTCGGGCACCAGCCGGAGGATTTAGATCGGCAAAGGGAAGCCAGCCACACCTCAGGTCATTAAATCTGCAGCTCAGCATCCGTCTACAGTCACACACACACACGTGAGGGTACTTCAGTGCAAAACCGCAGGTCAAATAAAACATCAAAACTCACAGAGGGCACACTCAGTCATGTGTGTGTGTGTTTAAATGAACACACAGGGACACCAGATCAAAGCAAATGTCAATATGAATGATTGATGATGCCGCGGCTACCTGCACACATGCCAGTAAACACTCCACTTCTGCTGCAGCCAGGTGTTCAAAAGTGAAGCCAACTCCACAGAGAGCCACTTAAATCTCAGAAAAGATAATGCTTTATCACACTATCGCTCACATTTAAGGAGAAAAGTCAATATTTTATCTCTCTCTGACCCCTCCTCCCTCAGAATTACACCGGGGCGATTGAAATAATTGATTAGACGTCAAGGAGGGCCGCTCGAATACGCGAACGGCACCTCGTTGGAGAAGGTGCTGGTGGTGCACAAATTAATGTTGCAGCTCTGACAAGATGTGAGGTTCACAGCACAGAGAGCGATTTTTGTTGGGTATTTTGAGGACGCCTGCACTTTGGTTGACCCTGCCGTGCTGTGCAGTTTTGTTGCAGCTCACTCTCCGTATTTTTAAAACATCTAAAAAGAAGAAGTGGAAAAGTTTAAGCAATGATTTTTCTTTTTAGAGGTTGAAGCTTTCGTGTGGGTGTTGAATATTGTATGATTTCAATAACAGTCAGATATTATCATCTGCTGTTTTACCTCACCTGACCCCATCAGCTCCTCGCTTTCATACAACAAGTCACTCAATTAAAGCCCTCTCGACCCCTGAGAGCGCCACGTAGAGACAAACATAACCTTGGTTGAGCAGGGGGGGCTTGAAGTGGCCTCACATCCAGCTCACGCATCAGTATTCAAAGCAGCGCGCCTCGACATATGGAGCTGTGACACTGCAGAGCGGCAGTGCAGGTTACAAGCGGGGCACGAATCCTCCCGCTGTTGGCTAGCCTTGTTAACTAACAGAGCGCTAAGATACTGCTGCTGGTGGGGCAGCGACAGACTTCAGGCAATCGAAGGGAAATTATGGGATATCAAGCTGGGGGTGCTGTGCCCATTCTGCCACACAAATGCTCTGCAGACACTTGTTTTGTCTTTTTATGCACCCATTTGAGCGAATGGAGTCGCAGTGAAGGCTGCATGATGAGCTGCTTTAACCCTTTCCATTCCTCCTAATTTTGGCCTATAAAACATACAAGGTTTATAAGCTTTTAACTGGAGAACCACCAGGTCAAAAATCATCAATGACACCTCATTTGGAAGATTAAAATCTCTAGTTGCAGAAAATGTCATGTTTTAATATGTGGCTGAAGTCCATATCAGGATAAATGCAGCTAAAACACTTTTTTTTCTTTGTTTTTATACAACCACTTTTGAAAATAAATAACTTCAAGATGCTTCATTCCAGACATAAAACATCCACCACATCACTTCTACACATTGTCATCTACATCTGGTTGACATTTGAGCTTTCTAGGTAAAACCTTGTAGGAGTTAAAGAGTTTTTAGTCTCAGGTGTCCGAACGCAAAGCAGTCTTGTACTCATTGTCTACACACTCTGGTTCAAGACTCCGTGCAAACAAAACCAGCTGTATCAGTGCTGTGTCCTCTTTTGAGTCAACTTTGCTGTCTTCCTGAAAAGATTCACCAAAAATCACAAAATTGTAGTTCCTAGTCACAGATTGTACCTCTTTTGTTGCGCACATGAATATGAATGAAGATGCATGACAATAAATCGGCCTCATCAATGATCTAAATGGCTACAGTTGGCTTCATGTAAAGGGTAGGTGGTTGGTTACCATACCCATCCACAGAACTATTAGCCAAGAAACATTCCTGTAATAGAGCTATGCCACAAGACAACCATGCAATTCTGGCCAGTCAAGCAGGAAGCACTTGTTGTCTATCACAAGCTGCCCTGGGATGAAAACTCAACAGAAAATTGCAGCTAGAACCCTAAGGAAAACGAACACTTGCAGCTTTGTCAGATTGACATTGAGGAGGAAATGCTCTAAGACTGTGAAGCTGCTGTTATTGATGAGAACGGACACGACAGACAGACAAACAACGGACTTTACAGGAGAAATTTCACCACTTGGAATAATTTGATGAAACAACACTTTTGATATGTTTGAACTCTGGATTCCTCTGGTGGAAAGGAGAGTGAATATTCAGGGTACGGGCGTCAGGATGTGACGTAATGACCCCAAACAGGTAGGACGTCCACGTTGTTGTGAGTGATTCTTTCACTAATTACGTTTTGTTGGTCAAAAAACAAACTTAGTGACTGAAATGAAGAATCTAAGCTTTCTAACGCAGTCCAGCATTCTGTTTTTTTGACAAAGGCGTTGCTGTTTATACTTTGACAAAGTCATATGAATGGCAAACCAATCACCAACGACCTAGGGGGGCGTAAGAGGTTAAGTCAATTACCTTTCAGTCTTTTTACCGAGCTCTGAAGGGTTCACTCAAACCTGTTTGGATGTCGTCTATTAGCTGCTACATGCACTTTCCTCTTGTTTATCAGCCAGCATGAGTCACAGTTTCACCCACAGCCGAGCTAATCCCAAGACAACTCTCTCCCTCTCTCTCTCTCTCTTTCTTAGCGATGCAGACATTTATTTAAGAGGGTCACGCCACATCTGCAGATCATGTTTTAAACATTAGCCACGTCATAATCAGAAAGCACTGAAACATTGATCCCATTAGTAGAAAGAGCCTCGTGTTCATCCGCAGTCTGAGGTCGTTTCCCACAAGTGACCTTCCTAAACATCCCCGAGTGTACACACACACACACACACACACACACACACACACACACGTGATGCGCACGCTGTAGCATATCAATGCCCGACACATGACGTGCTCTTCATGTTAAAGCAGAAAACTTCACTGTGACATATCAAAGTTGCTGCTGACTCGTAAGAAAAAAGTGCTTCAGAAATTCTCGGTGAAGAAATGAGAAGATTTCAGAGCAGAAACTTGGGCAAGTTAAAGAGCCCTGCAGCGAAGTCGACTGTACACGCTGCAAGCAAAGACACAAACAAACATGCACACAAAAGCAAACACAATCACAAACAGACTCACATCCTCTATGGTGAAAAGAGTCGTGCACTTCACGCCCTCACAGTGGGGAGCTTCAGTGTGGTGAATCTCTGCTGCAGGGGGATGCTGTGTAGTTCAGCTTTAAAGTCTTTCTGCTGATCAAACGCTGGGTTTGATGACAGAAGCCTTTCATATAAGGATGGGAGAGCTGTCTGCTCTCATTTCAGCCCTGAAGGTTCATATTTTAAACTTTCTCCACTAGGAAACTGCTGCACTCATTATTCTGGCTTTGGGTAAAACTCTTTTAGTATACAGTGCAATGTGCACAGACTGAGGAAAGACCTCTCACAGATGTCTGTGTTATGGAGCCAACAAATGATGTGAATGAGAGCAGAGGATGAAAATGGAAAGTGTGAGGCCGTGGTGTAAAAAGACATCGTGAAGGGCAGGGGCGAGGGAAAAAAGGCATATTTGGTGTGAGTTTTAAAACCAAATTGGAGGCACTTCAGCTTTAGCATGTGTTTTGGCTCCCAGGAAGAGCAGTTTATCATGTTTAATCAGCCAAAGGGACATTTTTAGTGTGGTTTAGCCAACCTGGGCTGTTGAGCATTTGTTTTTGCTCCCAACAAGGTACTTTAGCTCAAGTTTGGGAACAAGGAAGACACTTCAGCATTTATTTTGGCTCCCAAGAAGGCTCTTTAGCACATGTTTTGGCTTTGTCATATTTTAACCAGCCAAAGGAACAGTTAAGTGTGGTTCACCAACTAGTAGGTTCACTACAGTGTGTTTTTTGGCTCCCAAGAAGGCATTAAAGCACAGGTTTGGAACCAACGAGGACACTTCAGCATGTGTTTCAGCTCCTGAGAGGGCAGTTTATCATATTTCAACCAGCTAAATGTGCAGATTAGTGAGGTTTGCCAACTAGAAGGGGGCTTAAGTGTGCATTTATTGGCTCCAAAGAAGGCACTCAGGCACAAGTTTGGAACCAAAGAGGTTGCTGGAGCAAGCTTTTGGCTCCAGATAGGGAACTTAAGCACGTGTTTTGGCTCCCAAGAGGGCCTATTAGCATGTTTAATCAGCCTAAGGGTAAGATAAATGTGATTGGCCCTAAAGAGGGCACTATTGCATGAAGGCTCTTAAGCACATATTTGACTTCCAAGAGGGCACTTTGGCATGTGTTTTGGTGCCCAAGACGGCGGTTAATTATATTTTGACCAGATTTGTACAGCTTCGTGTGGTTTGCCAACCAGAAAGGCGCTTAGGTGTAGGGGTTTTTTGAGCTCCCAAGAAGGCACTCAAGCACAAGTTTGGAACCAAGGAGGGCACAATAACATGTTTTGGCTCCCAAGAAGGCTCTTAAGGACAAGTTTGGGCTTTTAAGAGGGCACTTTAGCATGTTTTTCTGGTTCCCAAGAAGGCTTTTTAGCATGTTCAACCAGTCTAAGGGGAAGATAAGTGTGATTTGCCAACAAGGGGAGGGCTTCAACACGTGTTTTGACTCCCAAAAGGAGAGTTTATCATATTCTAATAAGCTGAATGCACAGATTAGTGTGGTTTGCCAACCAGGAGGGTGCTTCAGTGTGTTTCTTGGCTCCCAAGAAGACACTTAAGCACAAGTTGGAACCAAGAAGAGTACCTGAGCATATTTTGGCTCCCAAGAGGGCATTTTAGTTATGTTTTTGCCACCACAAAGGCAGTTTGTCATGTTATAACTACCCAAAGGGAATGATTAGTGTGATTCACCACCCAGCAGGGAACTCTGTGGTATGTTTTGGTTCCCAAGATGGCACTTTCGTGCACATTTTGTCCCCTGTGAAGGTATTTTAGCCATGAAGAGGGCAACCACCCCCCGCCTTGCCTCTCTCTGTGCACACCCCTGGTCTGAGGGATTTGGAGGGTGTCTTTGATTCTTAGATGTCAACCCTCCTCCATCAGTGTCTCTGCTCCCTTTTATTATTTTTCCTCACGGCCATAATTCACTTGAGCACTCCAGTGTCAGGGGCGGCAGACCACCACAGTTTCACAAGGAGGAAAATTGCTCACAAGGCTGAGTGTAAAAGGTCAGCGCTTCATCAGTCAGCTGTCAGGTGATGCATCACTGACCACGATGTGAAACTGGGTGTGTTTGTGTGTTTGTGTTCGTGCCACTGCAGTCTTAATCAGAAAACAGACTCTGTCCAAATGAAGAGTTTGCCACAGCATTAGCGCAGAAATGATGCCAGTTCCTTGAAAATTTCCTTTCATCCATCCAGCTCTCCTGCCAGAATGCAGCTGTTTTGGCTTCTGTCCATCAATGAAGCATCTGTTAAAGTGAGCGAGCTCAAGGCCGCAGAGGATCCTGCTCAAGGATGTGTGTAAGCAAGGATGTTTTGATGAGAGAAGACCACTTAATATCTCTAGTTTTATATACAGTATTTGAATGAGGTGGTTTGATGGTTCATCAGTGAGTTAGAGTGATAAAAATACCATCCTGATTAGAGCAAAGCCTTGGATTATCATCAGCTCTCCACTTGAATTCTCTTGCTGTGATGATGAGTCGGTGGTGCTCATGCTTCTGAGGTCCAGGCAGGTTGAGAAAAAAGGTTGAACGCTCATATGAACTCCACAATCTCTCATTCCAGCTCCTCAACGGGGGCATTTCATTAACCCTGAGACATGAAAGGAGGAGACGGAGGGGTGGATGGAGAGCACATCAAACCCTTTTCAAAATGCCAGCACATTAGACATAAGTTGTGCTGATGGGCAGCTGCACTCAAGTCTTGGGGGGGGTCTTACATTTATCCACACTGTTAATCAGACAATGACTCACACTGATGAACTCTGAGGATCCTCTCTTTTGGAGGGCAGTTACGCAACTGAATTTCTGATTTAATCATGAATAATCTTATCAAGGGCAGAAATATTTCAGTTCACATTGTTGGTTACACTTCCCTATTCTGGAAAAACTAGAAATTTTAATCCTTAAGTTATTATTGAATTATACGGACGTCACTAGGGGCCCCAGAATCATCTGTGTATGATAAAGAGGCTGCTGTTCATGAACTAACTGATATTACTTGCTTGTGACCAACCTGGCAACCACTTTATACATATTGATTATGTCAGTGTTGCTGATAGAGCTGCAGCTGCAGGCAAGTGTCAAAACATTTGGTTGGTTGATCAAAAACTGGCAACAAGGAGTAAATTTAGAAGAAGAGAAAATGAAAATGAAGAAAGGGAACAGACAAAGGAGAAGGCATAAGGTTATTTTTAGAAATGCAATATAATTTTTCTTATTATCTCTCAATATTATGGACGTTGGGCCTTATTTTTTAATCATGTTTGTTTGGAAGCCTCACTTAATAGATGTGTATCCAACAGGAGCCGTGACATTTCTCTGATGTATTGTTGCAGAAACTTTTGTAATTAAATGGAAAAACTCTGAATTCAAATGAGCAATCAAACCAAAACAACTAATTGCATTTTAATGCCTGACGAAGTATATATTCAAACAGCCTGGAAAATATAAACTCAGACTAAATGCAGCCACAATCTGCACAACTCTGATGTTTTCTGTCACCATTAATACCAGGAGTCAAACTGATAACAGATCATGCAGAGTTTCTGAAAATGAGTTTGCATGCTAAGTGGTCCATTTAGTCCAAAAATGAATAAACAACACACACACACACACGGAGCAGGAACCACTTATGACATCCACCTGTGCAGGACTGAATTTTGAAAATCTTTACAAAATTCACCTTTCCTTATAGAAACACTCAGAAAGCAGAAACCCAAACCACATGTGCAATCTTAAAATCATTACTGGAAACATAAGTGACAACATCGTGAGATTAAACTGTCAGCTGTCACACACCATCACAGAAAATGAGCCACAGAGGAGTTATCACCACTCCTGACACTTCTCTTCAAATTATTCATCCTCTGCTCAATCTGTTGCATCTTTTATCGTTCATACATGCACCTACTGCAAGACATTATCACTGAGAGCATCCTGATTGTGCAACATAACGTTTGATATCATCATCTCATACCACTTCCTTCACTAAGTAACTTCTGGTTTTCATTTATGGTCAACATAACAACAATCTCTCACAAACAAATAAGGAGACACGCTCGACTGAGTGCACATGGAGGCTGCGGGGCTTTAGAGAGAGTCGTGCTTCAGAAAAAAAAAGAGGAAATTGAACAATCTTGCTGGGAAATCTTCTTTGCACTGACATCAATGTAACATGAGATGCAGATGAGCACTTAAGTTTGGTGATATTAAACCTCGAGACTCAGGAAAAGAGGTTTAAAAGCAGAAAAATTGTGTTATTATTATGTTTTTTTTACATACACAATGCTACTCTAGTTCCTTGGATTATTCCCATAATTTCCTCTTAAGTACCTCAGAGCACTGCATCAGCGCAAACACTAAAATAATGTTGGAAACCAATCTTTATAAGCAGGTTGTTGAAGCAGATAAGTAGGACAAAGAGGGCACAAACGTGTCTTCAGACTCTGTTTAATATTCCTGCTTTTCCGTACTATAAGGACGACTTAAGTGGTAATAAAACACTTGAGCAGTAAAACCTTTGTATCTACATTAACCATGAAACTGACCCAATTTAGAGCTGAGGTACCTTTCAGAAACTTGTCACCTCTGTTGCCCTTTTGCATTCCTTGAAACCACTTCACATCAAACATAACAGAAGAGACTCTTTTTTTTTTACACTTTCTCGAGCAAATTCGAAGTCTGATGTTAGACATTTAAAAGGAAGGAAATCTTTCACTGGAGAAGACTTACATATGTAAAAGCCTGCATCTGCACAGCTACACTGACAAAGAGCAGAGAAAAGGTCAATATTGAAGCAAAGTTCAGAATGTGAGTCATTCTTCGTCTGAAATATTTCTGCATTAAAGTGTCCTTGTAATTCTTGAGACTTTCAGTCCACACAGCTGAAAGTAAAACGACTGTGAAGTAACTGTCTTGTATTGCTCACTCTTGTTGGTCTTTGTACAAAGTTATATTTAGCTGTTTGCTACTCAACCCAAGATGTAACATTAAATAACGTCAGTAAGCTGTAGGTTTAGAGCCTGATCTGATAAAGGTTTGCAAACAAAGGTTTGCGTGTATAAAAACATGTGCAAATATGATATCAAGGCAAAGCTGATGCACTAACTGGGTGGATTGCATCTGTCAAATCAGCAAAATACCATGCCTTATCTGTTTAGCGTGTCTATCTTCATAAATATGCAGAATATATGATGTTTATCAAAACGCACAAAATATGGGCATGTGTTGACATCTTTGGACTGTCAGAAAGAAAAATAGCAGAGACGCTGTCTATCCAGCAATGCCATTTTTGGAGCCTTGTCATATCTCCTATGGAAAAACTGCTTGCAGCGCTGCATTTTCTTTCGTCTGGATCATTCCAGCACACCAGCACAGTTAGTGCCAACCTCTCCCATTACTTTGTAAGGAGGACTCACAGTTGATAATCTGAGTTGGGTTTTTTTCCTTGTGAATTTATTTGTTCATTTATTTATCTGTTTAAAATGTTCCATGAAAAAGCTCAATTTACTCCTGTTTGTCTACAGACCACAATTTGAGAAAACATTGCGTAACGACATCAGGCGCGGTGCTTTGGATCAAAGAGGTCATGAACAGGTTCTTTATAGACACAGATTCTTCAAGAACTTTTCATTATTGTGTTGGATTTATAAAAACTGTTATATAGTTTGAACGTAGCGGCAGTAGATCCACCAGAGCAGCCTCAAGTGGTAAATGTGAGGTTTCATTCTTTCGCTCAGACAGCTTTATGTGACAAAGAAGAAAAATCCCTGAACTGGCCACTTTGAAACTGACTTCAGCACTTGAAAAAACAAACAGAAGCCCTGGTTACATCAACAAAAACCTTCACTCATGTTTGATTTCACACCAGATCCACACCAGTGTTACTCAACTGTGCTCAACCAATGAGCCAAATTGTTGAAACTTAGCCTTTCAAGTCAAATAATCTAAGTGGTGAAAATGGCAAAAAAACAACAACAAAAAAAAAGACAAGAAGTAGGAATAAAGAGAAGCTTAAGATGGCAAATAATGGTCAGGAAGCAGCAAAAATTGGGAGGAACTCGAGAAATACTCAAAAAGTAGCAAAAAGAAAATGGTCCAAAAGCAGTGAAAAAAAAACTGTGATAAGTGACTAAAATGACCAAAAGCCAACAAAAATGAACTGAGAAAACTTGGAAAATAGTCAGAAGGCACCAACAATGGAGGGAAAGTGACAAAAACAGTGAAAAATGGTAAATAGGGCAAAGAAAGTTGGGATAAAACTTAAAAAATAGTCAGAAGGTAGCAAAAAACGGTCTGAAAGTGGTGGTAAAAGAAATGAAAAGTGACTAAAATGGGCAAAAAGCAGTCATGAGTAGCAAAAAGGAAATGTCATGGGTTGTTGTCTTATCATAACAAATGTCAATGTTCATTTCCAACAATTTTTTTGTTTAAAAACCCAAAGGATGGGGGACCTAGAAATAGGTCTTCTTAGGAATCTGTTATTGTTCCTTTAAGGTCAGTTAAGTTATTGTCATAGACCCAGAAAACCAACTTTTAATATCTATTTCGAATCCAATTATTCGCTTCTATTTGTGTTGACCCTTGTGTCTTTTACCTTCAACTTTTGTTCACTAGAATCAGTTTATATTTGAGCTTTGATTAAATGTAATTGGATCTTTTCTCCACTGTTAAAAGATCAATAGAAATGGTACAACATGAAGAATTGTTTTTTAAATTGCTCTTCTCTGTACATTTACAAAAGCTTAACCATGACTAACTGCAGAGACTTGGCATGAAACCAGAAAATATATGATTATATTACCACCAAGTGAAGAACAGGTTTCTGCAGCAGATGCTTTAGTAACGGGGAATAAGAGCCCTGCAGGGAGGCAGACTCTCACTATAGATTAACAGGGAACATAAAAGCTCGCAGGGCAGGACAAAGGGATAATTATATAGACGAGAGCAGCCACATCTCTGCTACAGAGTAAGTTCTTTTTCCCTTCAATTTCAGGGAGTGAAACCTGCATAATAATCTGTTACATTTCTTATGCAAAGGCAGAATGAGGTTGTAAATTTTGCATGTTGTCACACATGAGTGCATGCTAACAGTAGAGTGTGCAAGCATCCAGGAGGAGGTCGGAGCGTGGAGGACAGATCGTTAGAAAGACTCAGAGAGAATAGAAAGAAGAAGAAAAAAAAAACAGGCAAGAGGACGATCATGCCGCGTATGAATCATTATGAAGGAAAGATGGAGAGACAGAAGGGGCAAGGGGCAGGTTTGATGAGGTGGAAGAAGTCTACCTGGCGTGCACTCGTCCTCTCGCCGGCTGAGCAGACAGAGCGGCAGGGGCACAGACAGGAAAGAGCTGACCTCACATACACCGCACCAACTGCGGCAGGAGGAAAAATAATCAAGTGCTGTGAGTCACCAGCTCAGCACTTCTCATTAGTACAAGCACCGAACAAGAGCGGGAACTCGGTGGCACACAAGTCAGATAGCTGAGCTGGCAATCAAATCAGACACGCAGCGCACTGACTTGGCTGAGGGATGAGTGAGAGCATGAGGAGTGTGTTGTGTAATACGACGATGTTCTGCCAAAAAACAAGGCTGAGAATTCAAGTGTGATGTTGTCCACTGGCAACGACCACCGACCACATTAACCTCCTGTGCCTCACTGAGTCAACAGAGACCAGCTCACCATCCCCATGACGTCCTACCTGTTTTGGGGTCATTACGTCACATCCTGACGCCCGTAACCTGAATATTCTGAGAGGAAAGGTAGTCTCCTTAGGTCTCAAGTTTGTATAGTTTTCACAACAAAGTAGTTTAATAAGGTTCACCACTTTAAAGAGGACATTTCAGGCAACAAACAGACAGACAGCACAGGCAAGAGTAGTTATTGTCGTCGAAGTGTCAGAATCTCGTAAAGGAGGAGTTACAGTTAGACTGTTTCGACGTTCACAAACATTTCAATCGGGTTCTAGCTGCAAGACAAAAGTGACCCCATTGTTTTCTATTGAGTTTTCATCCCAGGACAGCTTATGATAGACAACAAGTGCTCCCTGCTCGGTGGTCTAACTCAATTAGATGGACATTCATTGTTCAACACGCATGTCACTCACTTGGCAAAGTGGTCAATCGCCTTACTGTTCACAAGAAGCCAGCTGTAGCCATTTAGATCAATGACGAGACCTAATTAGGCTCCATTCACATTTCACGAGTGCAACAGAAGAGGTAGAATCTGTGACTTGGAAGTACAATTTCATGATTTTTGGTGAACTTTTTCACAAAGAGAGCAAAGTTGACTTACAAGAGGACACTGAGCACTGACGAAGCTGGTTTTGTTTGCTCAAAGTCGTCAGACTAGACTGGTAAATGAGGACACATCTGCTGGTGTTTAGTCACCTGAGACTAAAAACTCTCTAACGTCTACGGGGTTTTACCTAGAAAGTTCAAATTTCATCCAGATGTAGATGACGAGGTGTAGAAGTGATGTGGTGGATGCCTTCTGTCTGGCATGAAGCATCCAAAAGTGAATGATTTTCAAAAATGGTCGTAAAAAAACACAAGAGAAAAAGAGTTTTTTATCTACATTTAGCCTGATGTGGACTTCGGTGACATGTTAAAACGCAACATTTTGTGAAACAAGAGAGAGTACTCTTTCAAACGAGATATCTCTAATTTTGTCTCTATTCTTCTTCAGTTATAAGCTTTGAAACATAGTATGGTATATAGGGCAGAATTAGGTGGGTTGAAAGAGGTTAATTACACAAAAATGAGTTAACATTTTAAACTGGTGAACTGTCTGAGTTCAAGGTACAAGAGAAATTCACACCAGTATACCACAGTTTGAATGAGGTAATTGTTGAGATGAGATAAAAACTGTTCTTTTTTGAAGTTG